>PVHX01003899.1:55876-134926 GCA_004024805.1 Geosciurus inauris | reverse complement strand
AGGGTCTCACTGAGTTGCTTAGCGCCTCGCCATTGCTGAGGCTGGCTTTGAACTTGCGATTCTCCTGTCTCAGCCTCCCTAAGTGCTGGGATTACAGGCTTGAGCCACCGCGCCCGGTTAGTTAAGATTTTAATTGAAAATGTATCAAATATAGACATTAAAACTTGGACATGAGAGCCTTCTGTATGATAGAAGAAAGCCTTCCCATGTGGGAACATGGTCTTCCTCCATTTAATCCATTCTTGTGTATGTGTTTCTGTAAGGTTTTATAGTTTCCTTGATTAGAGTATGCATTTCTTATTAGATTTGTTCCTAAAGCCTATCTTTAAATAATGTTTGCTACCATAACTCGTTTGAAAGAAATGTAAAGAGCCCCCTCCCCCTCTTGCCTCCCATACTCTGGTAATGTATCAAAGAGCTCTACCATCTCTCTTCCCTTTGATTTTCTCCTTGAAAATACCTTCTATCTCTGTTGCTCACTTTGCTTCTGGCAACCTAAGCCAATAGACCTGTTCTGCCTTAGTTTATTGCTGGTCTGCCCATTTTTCTGACTTATCCTCATTTTCCATTTCTCAACTCAAATACTACGGGAGCGTTGCCACATTTTTTGTGGCAATGGACTTCCAAACAGCTGGAACTGGGCTCAACAGTCATTGTCTGTAAATTGGGTCTTTACATTAGTACAGGCTGAGCATCCCTCATCAGAAATGCTTGGACCCAGAAGTGTTAAGGATGTCGGGATTAGGGTGCTTATCCTATACTAACCTCTACCTGTCTGGACCTACCGTGAATATGTTTGGAGACATGAGAATACAAAGTGTTTAATTCCTTATCTTTGCTGTGCTTTCCTTGGCTATCTGATACGGAGGCTTATCTGTGGGAGGTGTTCCATGGACACAAGTCTTCACTGAGGCCTGTCCTCACCTCCTGCTGCCCAGCTCCCCCATCCCACTCCAGCCAAACTCATGTGACTAAAACACAGTTTCACAGTGGTGACTCCACTAAAGTCTTCATTCAGCTAATTTTGAGTCTACTTATACATTAAGCACTTAAAATCTGGAAGTTGAGTATAATTGCCTTCTAAATGGTTTCCTTCCCTTTCGACCCCTCTGTCCTTCTTCTTTCATACCACCCAGAGTGGCATTTCTCCAAAGCACTTGTCTGATTATGCCTTTTCCTTGATGAGAACTATTGGTGGGCTGTAGAGGCACAGGGTCCACGCCAGCCCTGTGGTAGTGTCCCAGGGACTGTGCTACTCTTCGCAGAGGCCATTCCTGCCACACCCCCACCCCACATCCGTGCCTTAGCCCTGTGCCTTACGTCCTTGCCTCTTCCTCTGTGTCCCCTGACATTCGTTCCTTTTGTGGGAACCTGACTTGGATTTTGCCCGTTGCGGGAAATGGCCTGAATTTCTCCAGATCAAGTTCATCTCTCTTTTTTTCTGTGATTTCCCCTGGACTTTATTTCCATGTCTGTCTTTGGTCGTTCATTCATTTGGCCACTAACTGTTACCAAATGCCATTATGAATCGAGCTGGAGATATGGCAGTGAGTGAGGCAAAGCCACTGCCTGCTGACAGCAGAGGCAAAGGACCAGATGAACAGAAGGATGGTTTCAGATGGACAGACAGGTGCTGACAGACATGGTAGGGGCTGGGTGGCCAGGGAGGTCCTCTCCAAAGAGGGGTGGTTAGGCTGAGCTCTGACCAGCCATCCCAGCAGCTGTGTAGGCCTCTGAGAAGATCTCTGGGTGCTGAGGAAGTAGCGAGGCCAGAGGAGTGTAGCTGAGGCTCTCATGACTACAGCCTGTAGGCATGGCAGGGGTTTGACTTACTCCTCAGTGCTGCAGGCAGAGGAACTGTGTGTATTGCTTGTGAATTTGGGGGGCGGTGAGTATTAGGAATTTAACCTAGGGGCACTTAACCACTGAGCCACATTCCCAGCCCTTTTTATATTTTATTTTGAGACAGGTTTTCACTAAGTTGCTTAGGGCCTCGCTAAGTTGCTGAGGCTGGCCTTGAACTTGTGATCCTCCTGCCTCAGCCTCCTGTGTCACTGGGATCACATGTGTGCACACCATACCCAGCCCATGTGCATTGATTGCTTTATAAATCTCAGCCACACCAAGCATTTCATGTGGTCACTGGCTCATTTGCACATGATTCTGTTAGACCGTGAGTTATATGAGGGCAATTATTCCTGTGAATCCCCAGGACCTAGTCTGGAGGGCTATTAGTAAAATCTGGGGATGTAATCATGGAGCTATTCAGAATGAGCAATCTGTGTTTTCTTTTGATTAATTCTGTGTAGAGTCATTAACACCCATTTAAATGCCATTTTCTACTTAATAAAATCTGATCATTCTGGTGGTAGACACTCTGAATAAGGACATGTCATAAGCATTTTCAAAACTGTAGAGTATTATTAAATACTCTGGATGTTCTTTTTCATTCTTTTGGAACAGACCACAAAAATGTTAAGTAGAATCTTGACCAGAAAAGAAAGAAAGGCCGTGACATTTAAAAAATGAAAACTATAAGTAGCAGGGTAAAACCTTGTGATAAGATGAACAGAGAACAGATACAGTGCCTTTTGTTCTCAAAAGTAGTCAGGCTGAAGTTTTTCTCCTCTTGGGGGTGGGGGAGCCATGGGGAACAGGGGTAGGTAGAAGGCAGTCACCTCCTGGTAACTGAGGGTTTTCTCAGTTCAAAATAAAGGAAGTGGTTAATTTAATTTATGTGTTTATTTGTACTAGGAATTGAACCCAGGGGTGCTTAACCACTGAGCCACATCCGCAGCCCTTTTTTGTATTTTATTTTGAGACAAGGTCTCACTGAGTTGCTCAGGGCATCGCTAAATTGCTGAGGCTGGCGATCCTCCTGCCTCAGTCTCCTGAGCTGCTGGGATTATAGGCGAGTGCCACTGTCCCTAGCTATATGTGGTTTAAATTCCACTGTCTTTACTCTTGTGGTCTTTAAAAATGTTGACCCTCTGTGAGTCTTTATTAACTGCACCTTTTATTTTATGTGCTTGCCTTTTTCAGACCTGATGAGTATCAGGGCAGGCTTTTACTACAGATAGTAGTTTTTTATTACAGTTTTCAATTTCCAGCCTACAGGTATTCTCTGTTAAGTCCTGAGGTTGTTTTTTTCTTTTCCCCCTGAATCTGTTGGCAACCCTAGTTTATGTCTGTGTTCCATTAAATAAAGTTGTATTTTAAAGTCTTGTGGTGAAGTTGTTTAACACAACCCAGTAGACAGACTCTAATGGCATAATGGCCCCTGCTGTTACAAGGGATCTTCTCTGATTCCTGTTTTCCCTACTTCCACTTAAAAGTCATTCTGCAGGTAATAGCGGGGTGTAAAATGTAGAATGTCAAGTACATTGGACTATTTTTTTTGGTGCCGGGGATGGAACCCAAACCTTCATGCATGCTAGGCGAGCACTCTACCGCTGAGCTACATCCCCAGCCTGTTTGGACTTTTTAAAAGATGAAAATATTTTTCCCTACAGAGACTTCAGCAACACAGAAACGCTGTGCAGTGAACAAAAATATTATTGTGAAACATGTTGCAGCAAACAGGAGGCCCAGAAAAGGTACGTAAAGGATTTAGCTTCCAAGTGGCTGTGTGACAGGGGAGGAACAGACTGGTGGGCACACGGCTGTGGTTTTGAATCTCAGCTTCATGGAGCTAGTCAGTTACCCTCCTCACCAGGGAAACGTGGACCAGAGTGCTGGCATGGAGAGCTGTCTGTCCAGTTGTTTACTCATTCATTCAGTCACTCATTCAACCAGCACTGAGTGCTGCAGTGTGCCAGGTATTATGCTGGGTACACAAGTGGGGATCAAATATAATCCTTGTCCTTTAGGATTAAAGATGAATGAGGTAATGTGTTTAGCACAGTACATAACATAGTAGACACCCAATATTGTTGTTGTTAGTATTACTTAGACATTGGGACTTCTTATTTATGGGGATTTTAAAAAACCTGTCATTTAATAAGAAATTGTGAGGGAATCAAGAACATATCAGTTACAGAGATAGGCGGTAAGAAAATTATTGTGTTTTTTAAAAATATTTTTTAGTTGTCAGTGACCTCCATTCTATCTATTTGTATGTGGTCCTGAGGATCGAACCCAGTGCCCCACACATGCTAGGCAAGCGCTCCACCACTGAGCCACACCCCAGCCTCTATTGTGTTATTTGATAAAGAATCCAGAGTTCCCCATCCTTTTGCTAGCACCTGCCGGTTATAATTTCTGGATACTCTGATAACCAGTTGTTCCTCATTATCTGCCCCCAGAAGCCAAGATGCTCAATGTTTTAGTCATCCCATGAGGCCTTACTGCAAGTTAAATTTATTATTACTATTATTATTTCTTCCTGGTGGTTCTGGAGTTTACAAGGTAGCTCACACATGCTTAATACTTCTGTTTAAAACCCTTGGAGGTCTGGATCAAAATTGACATAATTTCTCTGCTAGCCTCCCCAGCCCTCCACCCTAGACATGAACATCTTTCTTCAATGCATTAAAACTTACAAAAGGCCTGTCAGTGTTGCGGGCAGCAGTGGAGGTGGCATGCAGATCTCTGTTAGTGGACAGGGAACTTGTCTGTTTCCCAGCTTCTCAGTCTTCTAAGGCAAATGGCATGAAGAAGATTGCTGTTCAGCCCTGCAGGTTTTTGTGTGTTTGTTTTTACCAGTAATTGAACCCAGGGACACTTTACCACTTAGCTACATCCCTAGCCCTTTTTATTTTATTTATTTTTATTTTTAATTTTTTAAATATCTTTATTTTATTTATTTTATGTGGTGCCAAGGATCAAACCCAATGGCCTCATGTGTGCTAGGCAAGTACTCTACCACTGAGCTACAACCCCAGCCCCTTATTTATTTTTTTATTTTGAGACTGGGTCTCACTAAGTTGCTTAGGGCCTCACTAAGTTGCTGAGGCCAGCCTGGAACTTGCAATCTTGCCTCTGCCTCCTGAGTTCCTGGGATTACAGGCATGCACCACCAGGCCCAGCAGCCCTAGAGGATTGATGCATTAAAATGTCACATGTTCTTATAAAAGAGGGAGTTTCCCATAATTTTTCTCTTCTACTGTTGTTTTTATTTTGCTTATTTTTATGAACAGCTTTTACCTTAACTGATTCCTCAATTAGACTCAATTTCTTCTTTTCAAACAATATGCATTTTAAGTGTGCAAAGCTGAATAGCACTGACACTGATTCAGCACGCTCATGACATGGGGGACCTGGAAGGTAACCAAGCTCCTCCCTTCTAGCAGTGCTATCTGCTGTTACTGCTGTGACTATTGAGGAACACTAATGCTCATCCCATGAAAAAAGGCTTTCTGTGTTTATGTGAGTTTGAGACATGCTGCTTCAAACAAACCAGAACAGTTCCTTTACTGCAGGATTTCTTAAAACTTTAGTGTGGTCATGCACATGGAGGACTTCAAAGTAGGAAGTAGGCTTGTCTAAACATAGGAACCCCACATCTGCTAATAACTCCAGTGTTCTCTTGAGCCCAGTTTGGGAAATGTACCAAATTGAGAACCACAAAAGGGGACCGATTTGCCAGATGACAGGAGAAAGGGGTAAGCACAAGCCCAGCCCCTTTCGTGTCTGACTCCCAGGAGTGTGTGTCAGAAGCATCCTCTGCAGGTTCTCAGAACCTGGAGTTTAGCCTTCATCCTCCCACCTTGTCCTCTTCCCAGCTTCCTTTTCTCAAAAGCCTTCAGGCCTCCTGTCCATATCTCAAGGGTGGATTGTCCAAATATACTCCACTCTGGGAGGTGGAGGACAGTGACAGATTGCACATGTGTTTTTATTAGTACACAAATTCAGAAGCCTCTACTTCGACCAAACAGAGGCACACTCCAGTTAGCCAAAGATTAGCATCAGCCAGTCTCTGTAAGCTGGAATGCTTTTTTTCCTGTGAACTGCTAGGTTATTTGTCAGGTTGAAGTGTGCTAGAATCCCTCCTCTTCATGTTTGTGTAGGCGACAGTGTATTCTCGTTCCCTAACAGTTATTGGGTACAACTGATTTTTTCTTTCTTAGGATGAGGGTAAAAAAGCTGCCCATGATTTTGGCCCTGCACCTAAAGCGGTTCAAGTACATGGAGCAGCTCCACAGGTACACCAAGCTGTCTTACCGGGTGGTCTTTCCTCTGGAACTCCGGCTTTTTAACACCTCCAGTGATGCTGTGAACCTGGACCGCATGTATGACCTGGTGGCCGTGGTCGTTCACTGTGGCAGGTAAAGGTGGGCTGGGAAGCCAGTGTACATGATGAACATAGGGCTTCTTTGCGACAACAGACCCAGCTGCCTCTTACTGGGCTATAATGCTCAGCACTCTTAGGAATGTCATCCACACTCATTGATCACCTCCAAAAAAAAAAAAAAAAGAATGCAGGTTTATGTCATTTAACAGTGGGGATGTATTCTAAGAAATGGTTCATCATTGTGTGAACGTTGTAGAGTATATTCCTACAACTTAAGGCTATGACATTGCTTTACATTGCTGCAGGCAATGAAATCTTAAGGGACCATTGTTGTATGGGTGGTCTGTCACTGGCTGACATCTCATGGTGCCTGACTATGTAAACATATCTGCAGATACACATAATCAGCATCACACTAATGATAATCCAATTGTCCTACAATAAAGGGCATAATTTAATAAATCTTCATTGGATAGCAACGATGCTTATGATAAATTTAAAATAGCATGGGAAAATAAAGTTTATGCTCTGATTTTAATTTTTAAAAAGCCATATTACATCTATTGCATGATCTTAAAAGTACTTTAAGATACAGGAATAAAGACTGGAAGCAGGAGATCAGATTTAATCATTTTGTGGCATTTGGAGCGATTGAAAATCTATTCTTAAAAAATGTTCTTTAGGCAATTTTAAGTCTTTCCACCACATTCTACAACAAGCATACAATCAATAGAGAGAGAAGGCTTCTAGAAATGGAGAAGTAAAGTGTTTTGATGAAGGTCTTTTAGGCAAATTTTTTTTTTTATTTTATACTTTGGTATAAGCAGGGAAAAGTATATTGACAGTCCACGTGTTTGCCATACCTTTAGTTTGAGGGGTGTCAGAGCCAGTCTTCTCCTCTGCATCCACCTAGGTAGTATGTCATGAGCAAACCATTTCCAAGAGGAGACCGTTGCCATGTGGGGAATGGGCTGGTCCGTTTTTCACTCTGCTAGGGAGAGTGGGCTCAGAAAGTGTAGCTTTGTATGATGCACCCTGTTTTGTTTCTGAGCATATTAACTTCAAGTCACTGTATATTTTCTTATGTCTCTGTAAGTTACATTTATTGACAGTTACGAGCCAGCTTGGTGTTCTCCTAAAGAATAGTTCTAGCGGCTGTTCTTTTAAAGAACTGTTCTTTTCAGTACCTGAACGTTAGGGAGGCCCTGCATTGTGGGGAGCTGAGGGAGGTCTTGGGGCAGGTGGAGCCTGGTAGGGGTGGCCATTGTGGTGACAATGACCCGCAAGTCATGCCAGGGAGGCTGGGGAGACAAGCACTTGGATGTGCAGGACATGTGAGCACTTGCAGTTTGGATCTCTGTGGGTGCTCAGTGCTGATCCCGAGGAGCACCAGTGAGTGCAAGGCCTGGGGAGACCTGTGGGAGGTTGGGTTCTGGAATCATCCTTGTCTGTAATGGGGATTCAAAGGTCCAAGCAGCCCTGGCAGCAAGGGGAGTTGGTGCCAAGTCACACATGCTACCCACTAGGATGCTTCAAACTCTCCCCTAGAGGTAGGCTCCTTCTCATCCATGGAACAGAGGTGGCCCTAGCATGGGAAGTGGGTGACTTCCTGGGGTCTGAGCTATTGCTGTCTGGGTTCCATGCCAGGATCTGAAGACACAGCACAGGAGCCTGCCCTCATGAAGCCTAGGGTCCAGGGGAAAGACAGATAATGAGAAAATCAGCCTACAGCACCAAAAGCAAACCTCTGCCAGATGATTTATGCTTTTGATTGGTGCTGTGAGGAAAAAATAGAGAGATGAGGGCAAGTAATGTGAGACACCTCTTCAGGTAAGGTGGTGGGTGACATTCATCTGGGGAAGCAATATTCAAGCAGAGCCGAGGACAAAATGGCCAAGAATGCGGGTGGGAGGGAGTCACTTCAGGCAGAGGACAGCAAGTGCAAAGGCCCAAGTGGGAGGACAGGAGCCCAGTGGACTGGAGCTTGGAAGGAGAGGGAATGAGTGTCTTGATGAGGCTGAGAGAGACAGGAAGAATTGTTTGCAGCATTTTTGTGTTTAAAGGAGTGGATTTAGCTTTTCAACTTCAGTGGTGCATTAAAAAACAACTCTAGATTTAGAATGAAAATCCCCTTACAATGCAGATCTTATGCAGCCACACAGCAACAGTTGTTCTTTCTATTCCTTCCGTAGTGCACGATATTTGCCTTTCTGTCTTAGCACTCGCTATCATGTATTATGGTTTGTCAGCATAATACAATAATAATATATTTTGGGGGGGGGATACTGGGATTGAACTCAGGGGCACTCAACCACAGAGCCACATCCCCATTCCTATTTTGTATTTTATTTAGAGACAGGGTCTCACTGAGTTGCTTAGTACCTTACTGAGGCTGGCTTTGAACTAGTGATCCTCCTGCCTCAGCCTCTGGAGCTGCTGGGATTACAGGCGTGCGCCGCCGTGCCCAGCCCATCAGCATCTTTCTAAGACTTCAGTCAGATCATCCTGTTCCTCAGAATTACCAAAGTCTTTCCTGACTCATGCAGCTCCAAATCTGACCTCTTAGCCATGGTGCCCCATGCGTTCCGCACCACTGCCCTTCTGCCCCTCTCTGGTTGTCTCCCCGCTATCCTCCTGAGCCCCACTTGGCTCTAGTTGCTGTGGTGTCCAAGCTTTTCCTGAACATGCCAAGGCTAACCCTGCCCCAGGCCTTTGCACTTGGTGTTTCCCAGCCTTGAAACTTCCATCACATTGTCACATGACATCTCTCCCCTATTTTGTATGTTATTTAGAGACGGTCTCATTGAGTTGCTTAGGACCTCACTGAGGCTGGCTTTGAACTAGTGATTTCCCCTTCAAGGAAATTTGCTTCTGCTCAAATCTCACATTATCAGAGAGACCTTCTTTCACTGCTTTGTGTCAAGTAACACCTGCCACTCAGTCCTCACTGCCCTGTTGCCCCACTGACCCCACTAACCACTTGACGTGTTAACGGTTGATTTGTTGCCTATCCACCCCACACCCAGTGCCTCAGTCCCTTTAGTGCTGCTCTAACAGAGCATTACAGACTGGGGAGTTTTTGTGCAATAGAAATTTATTTGGCTTATGGTTCTGGAGGCTGGGAAGTCCAAGGCCCAGGGACTGCATCCTGGTGAGGGCCTTTTTGCCATCCTAACATGGCAGAAGGCATCACATAAAGAGCAGAGTAGAGTTTTATAAAGAAGTAAACGTTTACCTGGTGACTTTCTTTTGTTTGTTCTTTTCCAGTGGTCCTAATCGTGGGCATTATATTACTATTGTGAAAAGTCATGGCTTCTGGCTTTTGTTTGATGACGACATTGTAGAGGTTGGTATGCAGACTATTCTCCAGCAGGCAAAGGGTACAGGTGGGACTTGGGAGGATGTGCATGTGCAGATGTTTTCTAAAATAGGCCCGTTTTTCCATAATCTGATTTGAAAACTTAAATTTCTTTCAAAACTAACTTTTACTGATCCCTATTCTCCATGGAAAGGGAGCGGGATATGGATAGTGGACTAGTTACTATTGTATTCTTGTTATCTGATGCCACAGACATAGCATCTCTCCATCTCTGAGTCACCATAAGGCACAAGGACATGTGCTTCTTGTTTCTTACCATGTCTAAATTCCTCTCAGGTACAGAGCAAGTAATAGATTTCAGTGTCCTATTTTTTTTAATAAAAAAATTTTCTTGTTTTGATTATTGTTTAAAATATGTGTGATTTTTCAGTCTTTTGGATCTGGAAATCTCTATCACAGCAAAGCATTTCATATATTGATTTTGTTATAAAGGAATACTAGCTGGAGTGAACTCTGTACTCAAAGATGTGGTCTGTTTTAACCCACTAGGGTAACTGTTTGAGTACAGTTACACTAAAAGAAATTAACTCTGGTCTGAATGAATTAAAGTTACTCTCAGATCCTCCAGTTTACCATCTAAAAGACAGAATTCCTGGCTTCAAAGGGTGTTTGTGTATATTTGCTGATGAATATATAGGTGACTTTCTTCCCCAGTGATTAAAAATTTGTGAATATATCCTTCTGTCTAGTCTGTGGAATTATCCATTGGCTATCAAAAGTTCCACATTGTATCACAAGTTCAAAGCCAGCCTCAGCAACTTAGCGAGGCCCTAAGCATCTTAGCGAGACCCTGTCTCAAAACTGTGAAAAGGACTGGGGATGTGGCTCAGTGGTTAAGTGCCTTTGGGTTCAATCCCTGGTACCAAAAAATGTACCAAGTTGTGATTTTTTAACAACTAATGTCTCTTACATTTTACTGTATGTTCCATTAGTGTTTTTTTTTTCCCCAGAAATCATACTAAATAATTGCATTGTTTTATTTTTCCTTTGTTGCAGAAAATAGATGCTCAAGCTATTGAAGAATTCTATGGCCTGACGTCAGATATATCAAAAAATTCAGAATCTGGATATATTTTATTCTATCAGTCAAGAGAATAAACTTAAAGAACTGTGGGACTAATTCAAGCGGGGGAAACTGTTCAAAGCACTATTACCCATTTCCCCTGTAGACCTCCTCCTTCCCCAGTGGCCCACTAACATTACCACCCAGTGATCTGGCTGTGTTAAACTTCTCCCTTCATTTTTTTACATGCAGCACTACTCTTGGTTTTATTTTGGTCTGAGGTAGAGTTAACTGCAATCAGATTGAAGTAAGATTTATATGAATAACAGTTGCTAATTTTAGGATTTGGGTTAGTGCTATGCCACTCAGCTATGTCTGCTGAGTTACAATGGCATTTCCTATGAATGCCATGGTCTGTTGTCAGTGTTTGCTAAACTTCCTAAATGGCTTCTGGGGTCTCCTTCCAATGCACTCCTTTAACTTGTCCCTGGAAGCATTGCTACCCCTTTCTAGCTTCCCTGCTCCTTTTCTGACAGAAGGACAGAAGAATTGGGTAGATGTTCACCTTTTAGGGCTGCAACTATATAGCTTTAAGTTTGTACAAGTGGAATTGTTTAAATGTTTAAAAGTGAGTAACCTCAATACTAAAAATCATCCTCCCTGTGGCACAGGGTGACGAGGAGCTGTTCGTGATGGCTAGTGTCTGCGTTGGGCTGTGCTGACCTAGCTGTCAGAATTCCAGGGGCTAAGCAGTTATGGAGCTCAGGGCAGGCAAAGCCAAGAGGAAGGAGTTTTTGTGGACAGTGAAAAGTTGCTTTTCTTAATCTTTCTACCAAAACCAAGTTTCAGGAAAATAACTCAATGCTGTTAATTTTTGGTGACACGTTTCTTTTCTACCTGGCACTGCTGACTTTTCCAAGCTATCTTTCCAGTCCTGCTGGTGTTTCATAGTCTGTGTTCTCAAGGCTGAGACACCATGTTGACTGCCTCTGGCACATCTCTCCTTAGCCAGCCAGCCAGTCGGCACCAACGTCCTTCCATATCTGGAATAACAACAGCACTGCACCGTTACAACCATCAGCCGCCCTGTACAGCTTAATTTTTAAAAAACACATTCTGTCTGTTTACTGAGGCACTGGCAAGTCCCAGGGCAGAAACAGAGAACCCTTGCTGGAGGGAATGCTGGAGTTAGCTGAGGTCTGAGGTGGGTCCACGGACGTGTTAGTGGGCAGGTGGAGGAATGGACAAGATGGCGGCTGTTTCTCTGGTTCAGACTCCTAGAATGCTTGACAAGACAGAGATTTTTTGGAAGAACCTCATCTCACTATAGTTACTTTTACTTTTTTCACTTGATATATATTTATTAGAGCATTTGAGTATTGGTACCTTTTATTAAAAGGGTCAATTTGGTGTTTTGCTGTTGAACTGGTTTTTGGTTTCCTACGAGTCAGAAATCATGACTTCCTTTGGGAAGTCAGTTGACTTCCATACACTTTAACATACTGTGAACATGTTACTTTGATACCTAATCCATCCGAGAACAAACGTGCAAACTCTTGGCATAATGTGAACTAAAACTGAAATTGAAAATGTTAGTGGCCATTTTGCAACAATGAAGAGGATAGCACTTTATCTAGATGAAAACTGGATTTCTTATTTTTGAAATATCTTGAACTGTTCATTGCTCAGAACTTAAGCATGCCAACACTTCATTTGTTCATGCTTGAAGTGAAATGTTTTACTCTTCACTGGAGAAGACAAAACAGGGTGATCTTCATGTTATTGTTTTATACAAGTGATGAAAATGTACCTTGCCTTGATTCGAGGCAAATTCATGTTTATAAATATTTTGTCTTTTCTTTTCCTCCGTGAAACATATGCAGTACTCACTTACCTGGGAGGTAAGTCTATTCTTTAAGGAGAGGCACTTTCCAATTGAAGGTGATTGATATAGGGAAAAGTTTGTACTATAGATAGTCCATAGACTTGATTGCAAGTTACAAAGTTGAAAAAATGATGGTTGATCTCTAATATATTTGGAAGTGATTCATAAGGAAAAAAACAATTAAAATTACCTTTGAAACAACTCTTGAAGCCAATTTATTAGATAAAAATGTTTTAATTGGAATTCTACAGGAGTAATAAATAGTATGACTATAGGTTCAGTACATTTATCACTTTTTTAATGTGTGAAGAATTTTTCCCAGTGATTTAATTGGAGTGATTGCTTTAAATAGACAAAATCAGTTAAAATTCAGTGTTCATGAGTACATTTTGGGAATTAAACTATTGTACCGACATTCAGATTGTTGTGTGATGCAGAAAGGAGCATCAGAAGGAGACAAAACACACTTCTCTGTCAACACTCCATCATTTTCTTAAAATTTAGAGCTTTCTAGTAATTTCTTACCTCTTCCTCTTCAATGAACAAAACAAAAACTAGGCAGCTACATCCCCCTCCCCCCAATCATTTTTCTTAATGTAAAGACAATAGCATGTAAACACTTTGTTATTTTTTATCCCCTCATTCCAGGCATAATGCAGAGAATGGTGTGGGATGTGTGAGACCATTCCAAGGTCACAGTGATAGCACAAAGGCTCAGCAATATTCCCTCCATGGCCAGGGTTTTTGTGTGTCCTCTTTTAGCAGGAGTGAGTAGGCCTGCTGCATTTCTCTAGCTGCTGGGTCTCTAAACATAAGTTACAGTGTTTTACACTTTAAAAAAAAGAACTATTTGCTTTATTGGTTACTTACTAGTTTAGTGTGTAGATTATGGTACAATATGCTTAAAGTCTTTTTTAAAAAAGCAAATTTTGGTTAATATGCTGACATCCAGTCCTGTTCTGTTGCTGCGTCTTCTGTTCCAAGGTAATGTGAAATGAACTGGTGTGAAGCGCAAGGAACATGACCAGGGTGTTGGCTGAATAGGAAGCCAGCCATTTGGTTTTATGGCGTGGTCTATTTTGCATTGAAGCTGAAATGGAAAAAATGACGGAAATGGTCCTATGCATTTATTTTCATGAATACCCTTAGTTTCATGGACAGCCTAAAAGAGAACTGTGTTCTAACTGGCGCTTAGGACTTATTTTAGATATTGGAGTGTAGCTTTATTACAGATGGATTTTATCTTTAAACATTGCATTTTGATCAACTTTGTATATTCATGTGTATTAAAATACTGTGCACTAAATGTTTTGCCCTCGTTTGCTGTTTATATGGTCAAGGCATTTTTCAGCACTATTGTGATTAACTCATGTAAATGGCATGGGTCAGAGAAAACTATTTCCTATTTTTCTGCTTAATTAAATTTCTGTTTTCTAGTATTACATTAATTTATTTTTTGGCTCCCATTTCTGTATAAGCAAAATAGTGACTGTATTTGTGTGGCATTCACTTGATTTTGTTGCTTAAAAAGAAAAGAAAGATTTGTCATTTTTGTTTAAAATAATTTGTACCTTTTTTTTTAATGTAACCAATTCAAGCACTTTAAGCAATAATGTCAATCTCGTGAAATTTCAATCAGTTTAACACCCTGCCTCTAAAACTGTTTGCAAAAGAACAAATAAATAAAAATAGGAATTCTCTTCCTAGAGAATGACATCCGGGTACCTGCAGTCCCTCTTACCAGGTGAGAGTCAGTGATAGACCGAGGGTCCAGGGAATCATTGCAAACTTAGTTTTCAAACAGTGGAAATGTAAAGAAGATTTTGGTCACTGTAATATATAAAGGCAGTGCTACTGTCACGGTTGAGAAAAATCAATGTTCTGGAAATAATGCACCATGTTTTGAGTGAGAAGATCAACAGAATTAATCTAGAAACTGACATCTGGAGAAGAGCACATTGAGGAAAATCAGTGAATAGAATTTAGGGGTGGCTAATTAGACACCACAATGGATTCTTTGGGATTTTATGTTATGAAATGAAAGATCCATTCCTGAAATAAGAAAGTAGCTTCGGCTCTGGGGTTCTGTCAACCTCTGGTTTATAGGCAGGAGTAGGGTATGGCCCTGGCCCTGGGCTGCTTGGCCTATGAGCTGTGGGGACCCCCAGCTGCACGAACACTATGGCCCTCCCAGAAGTCAGCACATGCAGGTCCCTGCCCCGTCTCAGAGTGCAGCTGACAGTTATCACAGGGAGGGCTTCTTTTCCCAGGGGTGCATGCTGGATTGGAGGTTGTCATCTGGATACCTTCCTGGGCCCAATTATGGAGGTACAACCTCATGGGCCAAGAACAGGGACTGTGCCGTTGAGTGGTAGGTTTCCTGGTTCCTGTCCATCTTCTTTTGGGATGATGCAGTTGAACTTGACTGAGCAGGAACAGATGCTTTGGGGAAGGTCTGCCAGGAAGGCCAAAGGAAAAGACGTTGGGAATGTGCTTTTGTAGGCCTCATTTCTCCACCTGTCAAATGGCATTTATAGAATAGGCTGTCACCCCAGGCCACCAAGGTAAAAGTGGTGCTGTTACATAGAGTGAGCCTCTTCTTTATTTCTTAGGGCCCCGCTTTGTTCCCTGCCTGCTTTTTGTGCTGTGCTAGCCTGTCTTCTAGCTCCTTCTATGGATGGTGCAATTTGTAAACCAACGATGAATGCATTAGGTTGCAGCAATGGACTTGAGCTCTTTGCTTCTTAATTCATGGGCTAAAGGAACCAGTATGTTGAAGATCCTAACCACGGATTTTATGAATCAAATATGTCATTTCTAATAAATTGTTTACATTAGTACCAAATAATTAGAACCTATCCAGACTTCCAAAATAAATCAGGGCCTGAGAATCTTGAGGCTACATGACTGGTGATTTTACTGGCTTAACCACCTGTGTTTGCATTTTTAAGTGTCCATCTGATTTAAGGTGCTTTGAACGGGACATGAGGACCTTACAAATAAATGAAAGACAACTTTTTTGTGGTTCTAAGAGACCAGAGTCAGAAATGACATTGGGTTTTTGTAAAAACAAACAAACAAAGGATTTCTAATTTTGTGTCCATTTCCCATGTGATTATAATAAAGTATTTAGTAACAACTTTGGGATGTCATATTCAAGTTATAAATTACACAGATACGTCTTGCACCTTTTCCTCTCTAGTCGCTGAGCATATAGGCTGTACAGAAGGTGGCATGGAATTCCACAGAAGCTCTTCATGAGGAAGGAGGTTGGCAAATGTAGGTTGCAGTCCTATTTTGTCCTCACCTCTTCATGACAGGGGGCTTGTGGATGAAAACTAAGACTTGAATCTGACTTGGCTGGAAGCAAAATAATTTGATGGTTGAAGCCACCATTTCTATATATTTAACCAAGTCCTCCTGTGAGCCAACTCAACTGTAATCATATTTCAGAGTCATTCTTAATGGATCTTGCCAGAGAGAACTTTGTGTGCTGAGACAACTAAAAATAAACAAGAAAAATTTCAGAGTGAGTCTTGATACCTCACAGTACACGAAGTCTCAGGGTTCATCTCCAGGTTGAGAGTTGCTGTCTTTCCAATCCGAGGAGATCAGAAATATTTTTGTTTTGTTTTGTTTTTTTCATGAGTTAGGAAACCTGTGTGAAAAAGAGACTGTATGGCCTTTCCTCTTTCATAGAATATTTCATTTGAAATGCCTTAAAAAGAAATTGCTTGTGCATATTTTTCTGTCTGCTACCCCAAAGCCCAGAGAACAACACAGCTATCATCGGCAGCCTGGGTATGTTGTCTGTGGCAACTTGGACGTAGGATGCTGTGTGGAATAGGGCTGAAGGCTGTAAATTCCAGGATGTCCATTAGTTGACCTAGACTTTAAGTCATATGTTATCTGAACAATCTAATGGCTTATGAAGTCTGAATTCACTGTAAAACCTGTTCTCAGATGGACACTTGAACAGAATGTAGAAGAAAAAGGGGGTATGAATCTCAGAGGGGCAAGAGGAAGAGAATGAGTAAGACTTCCTGCTTAGCTTCTAGCTTTGGGTCTCCCTGCAACACCTGATCCAGTCTGTGCATTTGGCCTTCAGGGATGGATAGGACCTAGGTCAATCCCATAAGTGGCCCCAGCTGATAAGCAACCTATGGATTCTTTTAAAACTTTTTAAATTGTGCATTATAATTACCTATATTAGTAGGATTCATTGTTATACATGTCTACGTGCGTGCAATATGATTTGGTCAGTTTCATCCCCAGTCTCCATCACCTTTCCTTGCCTTCTTACCTGATTTCCTCCCTCTATTCTACTGGTCTCTCTTCTATTTCGCAACCTATAGAGGATGTGCCCTTTCTGTCATTGCCCTGACCTTGATCTCTGATAGAATTTCCAACACCTTCAGTACAGGTGGACATAATGCTGGGATAGGATGCTAACAGGTGGCATTTGGTGAAGGGGCCCCTTCTCCCCAGGACCTCAAGTGAGATTCAGACATAACTGCAAATCAGTGGTAAGCATGCAATTGCTAGTTATTCGAATCATCTAGAACTCCTGGGGTACCACACACTACACTGCTTTATCTGTTCCCATAACATCTCCCAGGCATGAAAGACAAGGTTGAAGAGAGGTGAGAAAAAGGAAAACCACAGCCTGAGCCAGCTGCACCTTGGGTGTTGTCAGGAACTACCTGGTGCTCAGAGCTGGGTGATGGGTTTTCTTTTTCCACATAATCTCACAAAACACCAGCCTCAGACAGGGTCATGCTGTGACCATGATGAAATGAGACAAACACATCCACTTCATAATCTTATCGACACAAAGGCAAAAACAAGGTCACAGTGTGAATCAGAAGATACCAAATGTGCCCCTCCCACCTAGTCCATAGTCTGACTTGCTGTTTGGCCAACTGCCACTTTAGTTTCACTCTTATCTTAGGTGGATTCAGTAAGATCCCCAAGCAGAATTATCCCCACTGATAGCCCAATCCTGAGGAGGCCCTGCACCTGGGCCCCTCCCTCCCCCAAACAAAGCTCCAATCCTCTAAGTTCTAACACCTTGTCGCTGAGATGCCTAACAGTTGATGGTGTGTGGCCTCTGGTGACGATGAACATTAAACAATCCGTTAACCATAGTTGTGTCCTTGGTCTGGTACAGACAGGAGTGTGCTGGACACCCCTGGTTAGAAACTTCTTCCTGGTTAACAGGGAGCAGACCTTACCCACAAAAACAGGTTTGTAATTAGTGTCCTGATGCCTAAAATCAATCTACAGCAACTCCTTCCCGAGGGGTTGGCAGTGTTTGTCTGGAAGCCAAGAGAGGCTTCCAGCTTTGGGGAAGTCTGGACCTCTGTTTTCACTAACCTGGGAAATAAGGTATGTAATGTATAGAAGCTGCCAGGAAGCATAATGGGCAGAGGACATGGTGAGACTGACAGGTTTTGCTTATTGCTATAGAGTCCTGGCACCTCCGCACCTACGTGTAGAAACCATGTGGCTCAGGTGTATCTGTCTCCAGAGCCCTTGGAGTTCATCAAGGTGTTAGGACCCCCATTTGAGGCAGGGTCTGAGATCTATCCATATGGAAAGTTCAGTGAATTTCAGGAATTCTGGTTTGCTCCAACAGAGGAGGTCCAAGTTCTGGACCTTGTTATGTGTGCCAGGAAACTTTGCAGAATACTAGGGCTGGAGGTGGAGAGGGAGACAGTGAGGGCTGGAGAAGGCAGGTGGCTGCAGAGGTGACTGAGGACACAAGTGCAGGGTCTGGTGCCCTCTAGTGGAAATGGCTTAAAAACACCCCCTGGTTTTTCTCAGAAGAGCTGCTGCACAAATCTTTGCCAACTGCACTGGGATATATAAAGAACTCAAAAAAAGCAGCATGGAGATTCCTCAGAAAACTTGGAATGGAACCACCATTTGACACAGTTGTCCCACTCCTCGGTCTGTACCCAAAGGACTTAAAATCAACATACTACAGTGTGACACAGCCCACATTAATGTTTATAACAGCTCAACTCACAATAGCTAACTGGAACCGACCTAGGTATCCTTCAACAGATGAATGGATAAAGCAAATGTGGTGACACGATGGAATATTACTCAGCCATAAAAAAGGATGACTTCAGGACTTTTGCTGGTAAATGGGTGGATCTGGAGACTATCAGGCTAAGTAAAATAAGCCAATTCCCCCAAATGAAAAGTCAAATGTTCTCTCTGATAAATGAATGATAACACACAACAAGGTGGGGGGGGTAAAGAATAGAAGTTCATTGGATTAGACAAAGGGGAATGAAGGGAAGGGAGGGAGGATGGGAATAGGAAAGACAGTAGAATTAACTGGCAATAACTCCACATACATATGTACATATGTGAATACACAACCAGTGAAACTCCACATCATGTACAACCACAAAATAAGTTATAATTAGAATAAGTTATAATTTATGTATGTATAATATGTCAAATATTGTCATATATATCCAAAAAGAACAAATTTTTAAAAATGGGGGAAAAATCCTGTGCAAGTCTTGCTTTTATTTTATTTATATCCATTATTTATTTATGGGGTTCTTTGAGGGGTGCAGTGGGGGAATAAGGAAAATAGAATTTTTAAACTTTTTTTTTAGAGCATTATTGTTATACATTGATGGGTTCACTTCAGCAAATTAGTACATGCATGGAATTCAGTTTCACTTCCTCTTCCCTCTCCCTCCTCCATTCCCCCTCTATCGATCTTTCTTTCCCTCTTCTGTTTATTCATTTTTGTTTGGTTCTTTCCACTTACACATAAAGGTGGAATTCCATGTGGTATATTTATATGTGCACATAGCATGGTTTTAAAAAATTCATTCTGTATCTCCTTCCCTTTCCCATCTCTCCTCTCTCCCTCCCAATCTGCTTCTGCTCTACTGATTTTTCCTATATCTTTATGTTATCCAATCCTCCCCTCCTTCTTTCCTTTATTTTACTCTAGCTTTTACATTTGAGAGAAAACATTTGACCCTTGACTTTCTGAGACTGCCTTACTTCGCTTAGCATGACATTCTCCATTTCCATCCATTTACCAGCAAATGCCATAATTTCATTCTTCTTTATGGCTGAATAAAACTCCATTGTATATGTATACACCACAATTTCTTAATCTATTCATCTGTTAAATGGGCATTTGTGTTGATTCCATATGTCCATAGGTTTTTGTAAAGATAAAACAAAAAACCAGAGGCTGGGGTTGTGGTTCAGTAGGGGAGCGCTCGCCTAGCATGCACGAGGCACTGGGTTCGATCTTCAGCACCATATAAAAATAAAAGGTATTGTGTTCACCTACAACTAAAAATATATTTAAAAAAAAAACCAACAAAAACAAAAAACAAAACTTGCCAATGATTATCTTGAATCCAAACCAAAGCTGAAGTCAAATGAGCCCTCATCTTTTTGTAAAATGGGTCAGTAGAACAAGAGATTTTCAAAGGGGGTGAAGGAAATGTCCCGTTCACCTCTGAAGCTTTGTGCTTAGAAAGTGGTGTTGAGTGAAACAAATACATGATACTGGCATAGGCTACAGTGCAGGAATCTCCGAAAGAAGACCAGAGGAAGACAAGTTGACTCCAGCTTTTACTTCGCTTCTTTTTTTTTTTTTTTTAATTTTTTTTTTTTTTTTTTTTAGTTGTAGATAGATACAATGTCTTTATTTTTTATTGCTTTGTATGTGGTGCTGAGGATCGAACCCAGGGCCTCATGCATGCGAGGCAAGCGCTCTACCGCTGAGCTACAATCCCAGCCCCTTTACTTCACTTCTTAATGTTACAAATTTAGACGGCAAGAGAGAAAAAGAAGGAAGGAAAGAAAATGACATCTTTGAGAAATTGATGGAAGAGTCTAAATCAAAGATCTGAAAGCCACTTTCTTATTTTGGGAGGTAGAGAGAAAGAGTCCACAGCAAGCCAGCTAAAGTGACAAAGCATAACTTTAGTTCTCATAGTCTTACCCAAGAGCAAATATCTGGTTTTGTTCCTGCTATTCAAGTTTTGGTTACAATTCTGTGTAAGCTGTTAATTTTTGTCAACAAAAACTCTAAGACCTTTCCCAAAGTAATACAGAATAGGAGCTTATTTGCTGCTTTAAATTTTCTGGAAAATTATTTTGCTTTTTGGAGCACTCCCACATTATTTTGGCTAAAGACATTTATTTCTAGTTGTTTCTGCTAACTCCAAACTATAGGCTATGTAATAGAACTTTATATTAAGCTCAGAATTTTTCTCTTCTTCTCCATATGCATGGGTGGGGGAGTTAGGTATTGGACCAAAAGTCTGCAGTGACATTCTTGAGAACAGGAGCTGTGAAGAAGTGAATGATGGAAGTGTGAGAATATTCAATAAAAGAAAAATGGCAAAGCAGAGCTGGAGGGAACTGGGAGAAATAATGTGTTATTCTTCCTAGGCATGACTTGTTAGTGAGCGACTTCTGTCATACCAAGATTTAGATGAGCCTGCCTGATGGAATTTATTTTAAAAATAGATTTCAGGAAAGGCAGATATATTTTGTTTTTTTAAAAAAACTTTTTATTGCAAGAGTAGAGAGAATACTGAGGAATGACTCAGCTTTGCCATTAACTGTGGCCCATCTTCTTTCAGGCTGATAGGATTTTCAGATAGAATTGGAAAGTTACACAAATAACAAGCCTTCCTTCAACTATTCAGGATCCCTAAACCCATGAAGGGTAAAATATGAGGTGCTAATACAGTCCAGATTGACAATAGGGGATTATCCACTTATTTTGTCATTCCTCTTACTTGAAATAATATGCCATCCGTTTAAGTGTGGAAGCGTTTCATGATTCAGAGATTTTATTTTTGAAATGGCTTTCCCTTGTATAATGGCCAAGTAGTATGTAATATAATGATAGTGAGTCTGCAGTGTATGGGAGTGACCACATTTATTCTGAAAATTATAACGAAGATAAGGGCTCCTTGTAACTAATATAAATGATAGAATGTGATCTTGTGTCCGTTTAAGCAAAAGTGAAAACTTCTACAGCTGTCGTTCTTTCTCTTTGAAGTTTTCACCTTTCTATCTACCCCTTCCTTTTCTGGAATTTTCCCCAATGTATGCAGCCAGGTCAATGTTCTGTCTGTATGCACCCCTGCCCGTGGTATTTTTCCCTCATGGCTTGTTATCAGTAGGTTTCACTGAACCATGGATTATAATAAAGATTGCCAGAGTGCAAAGGGGGTTCCTGGATAAGGGACTGAACTTTTCAAGCTGAGATAAGGGGCAGAAGCCCTGACATCTTAGCAAGACTTGCTTGCGCTGCTTTCCAAGTTGGTACACCTAGAGGACTGGTGACAGTTGTCCTGGCACTGAAGCAGGGTCACTGTGTGGTGACCCTCACAGCAGGAAGGGCATGAGAGCTCTGTTTTAGCTCTTTGAAACGTCACCTCTCCTGGGAGTCTGCAGACAGCATCTCAGAAAAGCTTGTGGGGGCCAGGCTGCAGGAATCTGAGCAGGAAAGAGAAAGGTGGTCTTAGCAGGCAAGGAGGAGACAGAATTAGGTCCCATATGTAGAATTTCACCTTCCACACCCCATTGTCCAAATGATCCGGGCAACCTTATATAGGACTTATGGAACGTATGTATGGTATTTATTTTATTTTAGTGGATGGCATTTTATACAGCATTTTATTTGTGTACATTCCTTTTATACGGGATTTTATAAAGTTACTTAGTGAGAACATTGAGGCTCTTCAATGAACATGAAACTTTGAAATCAAGGATTATGGGACTTCTCAACATCCAGTTTGTCTGAATTTTGTTTTCTTAATATGGGATTCAGAAAGTTCAAGCATACACAAGAACATGGTTTCAAATACTGTTTTCTGCTTTCTCTTGTTTTTTGTTAAACAGCTGCTTTGCCTTATACAGAATTCTTTTCAAAAAGCAAAAATAGTGGGGGAACTTTCATTTTTGAAAACTTCATAAAAATAAGTTAGCCTTCCAGGTTACCTCAGTTGGAGTTTTCAATGAGTTAAAATTTGATTTATAACACACTTGAGTATGTTTGTTGACCATTAAGACACGTATATTTAAATGATGAAACTCTAATGAAAAGATTCGTGGAACTCCTGAGGCAGGGTTCTGTGGAACACAGTTTGACAACTGCCCGGGCAGCGTTCCAGCTCCCTGTGCTGCCCTTGCATGGCTTATGTTTTCTCTTGAGAGATGGTGTTGAGCTCATTGTAACTTCATTTCATTAAGATGGCTCGTAGCTTGGAGGAAAGGAGGGTGAGGTGGCCCGCCTGGCTGACTGGGCCTTTGTGCCTTCTTTCCTCCTCCCCCTTCTTTCCCTAGCATATTGAGGGTGGGTTCTGAGCCAGTAATACCAAGGGAAACCATCAAGGACCAGGACTTTGTTGTGGCTTCTCCAGTCCTGGAACTGGAATGTACCTGCTGTCTCTTCCTCTAGGAGCTCACAGCAGGTGAGCTGCTCTTGCATGGCCTGTGTCCCTCACTCGGAGCTTCCAAGGGGCCATGATCCAGATGTTTTCTTCTGCCTTATCTTTCATCAATACTTCTCCAGAGTCCCTGCTGGCTGTTTTCAGTCTATGTTGGTGTTATGGTTTAGATATGAGTATCCCCCAAAAGCTCACGTGTGGACGGCACAAGTACATTCAGAGGTGAAGTGATCAGATGACGAGAGTGGTAAACTAACTGGTGGATGAATACACTAACAGGGATTAACTGGGTGGTGGCTGTAGGCAGGTGGGATGTGGCTGGAGGAGAGTGCATGTAGGGTTTATATTTTGTCCTTGGTGAGTGGAACTCACTCTCTCTGCTTCCTTGTTGCCCTGTCCTGAGCTGCTTTCCCCTGCTGCACCCTTCTGCGCTGTGTCACCCTGGGCCCAGGGCAATGGGATTGGCCTTCTATGGACTGAGACCTCTGAAACTGTGAGCACCAAGTAAAATTCTTGTCAAGTCTTTGGTCAGAGTGGCAAAAAGGCTGAGAACACAGATTGATGAATCAATCTAGCTGATATGTTGACTGGTACAGTTTTGCAGATATTAGTTATTCTTACTACACATATGCTGAGCAATTATTATATGCCACATGGTGAGCTAAGCACTTTCCATGAGTTATCTCGTTGGGTTCATGCAACAATTCAGGGAGATAGGTTTTTTCATGACCTCCCCGATCTAGAGATTAGAAAACTGAATGATGGGCCTTTCTGAGAAGCCTTCTGGGGAGCTTTGTTCTGGTGGCCACCCAGGCTACCTGGTGCAAAATCTAAATACAAATGATGAGTTGGTGTGGAACCAAGCTTTGTTTACCTGAAAGAATAGATCTTTCCCCCACCAAATAACATGCAAGTTAAGAGCACAGAGTTTGAAGTAAAAATAACACAAATTTAAATGTTGCCTCTGCCACTTGCCAGCTGTGTGTACTTGCTCAATCTCAGCCTCCTCTTCTGCAAAATGGGGATAATAACAACACCTATGTCTAAGTGTTAGGAGGATGAAATGAGGTAAGTGTCAAGTATATAAGGTGATGCCTGTCACTCTGAACCCAGTGACGCTCAGTACATTCAGTGCTGGAATGTAAATGGTCAGAAAATATCAGCTGTCATTTTTGTCAGTGTGAACTTGTTATTAGGGCTGGGCTACCTGAACAGAGCACTGCCAGTCCAATCTTCCACTTCCTCACAGTTTAAAACAGGAAAAAGTAAAGCTGCCTAGATTAATTGAAGAAAATAAAATGAGACTGTGCTAACATCATTTAGCTTGATTCTTTCACTCTTGGAAGGTAAGATTGCCTCTGCATCACGTGAAGTCTGTTTCTAAACAGACTGATTCTAAAGGTAGCTATTCAGTATCTTTTTTTTCTTTTAGGGCAATGCAATCTACAGAGTGGGTGTTGGGCATGGCTGGATGCTATTGTGGCCAACCAAGGAAAAAGCAGGAAGAGCTGATATCTTCAAGTTCTCCTTTCCTGCACTTTGGGCCTTGACAGAAAGGTTGCCCCAGGAGCTGATCATGCTGCTGGTGTGTAATTAAGTCAGCATTTTGTCCACAAGTGCTGTTCCTGCACTCTGCAAAGACAGAGGGTCTCTCGTGACGCAAGCCTCACTCGTAAGCAGGTGTGGGGCTGAGCCGGGGGCATACGTGCTCACAGAAGCCCACGCTCATGGGCACTAGAATGTCTTTAGGACCTGGAGGGCACTCAGCAGGGCCTACAGTGAAGACAGCTTTCTGGGTTCCTGTCCATCCACTGAAGTTGCCCCAGCAGCACAGCCTGCTCCAAATTTGTAGTAATTTGGTGGTCCCTTCCCTGGGCCATTTGGTGTTTTCCTCCTAGGCTTTTTTATTTTTTTATTTTTTGGTACCAGGGCTTGAACTCAGGGGCACTCGACCACTGAGCCACATCCCCAGCCCTATTTTGTGTTTTATGTAGAGACAGGGTCTCACTGAGTTGCTTAGCACCTCGCCGTTGCTGAGGCTGGCTTTGAACTCGCGATTCTCCTGTCTCAGCCTCCCTAAGTGCTGGGATTACAGGTGTGTGCCACTGCACCCAGCTCCTGGGCTCTTTTATATAGAAATATCCTTGGTTTCCCCAGTTCCAGTCAAAAAACATATTTATCTTTTTTTTTTAGTAAAAACACTTTCATAAGATTTTAATTTTTTTCTTGAGATGAAGTCTTACCACGTTGCCCAGCTGACTTTGAACTCCTAGGCTCAAGCAATCTCCTGCCTCAGCCTGTGGAGTAGCTGGGACCATAGGAGCATAGCTTTGCATCCAGATAAAACACTTTAGTATTATTGTTATTATTTTGGTACCAGGGATTGAACCCAGGGGTGCTTAACCACTGAGCAACATCCCCAGCCCTTTGTTATTTTTTTATTTTGAGACAAGGTCTTGCTAAGTTGCTGAGGCTGGCTTTGAACTTGCAATCCTCCTGTCTTAAACTTGGGAGCTGCTGGGATTACAGGCATGAGCCACCATGCCTGGTACTTTTGTGTTGTTTTTTTTTTTAAGTAATAAATGCACATTGTCCATAGTCAAGAATCTGCACAATACCATTTTTTTGCCATTTTTTATACATTTGATTTTCATACACATTAAACAAATTTATAGAACTGACACACAAGTCATTATAGTTAAAATTTTAAAAAATAAGAAGAGTGAGCTGCGCTATGGCACAATTTGTAATCCCAGAGGCTTGGGAGGCTGAGGCAGGAGGATCACAAGTTCAAAGCCAGCCTCAGCAAAAGTGAGGTGCTAAGCAACTCGGTGAGAGTTGTCTCTAAATAAAACACAAAATAGGGCTGGGGATGTGGCTCAGTGGTCAAGTGCCTCTGAATTCAATCCCTAGTACCCACCTACCCCCCCAAAAAAATTAGGCAGAGTGAAAAACCAAAAATTCCCCTTTACTTCAATTACATTTCCTTTCCCAAAAGTAACTACTAATGAAAGTTTGTAGAACTTGTTCTTGCATGAATTAATTTATTTATACTCAAAGGTATATAAATATGTACATATGTATTTAGTTTTGATTTTGTAATAAACATTTTATTCTGCAACTTGCTGTTTTTTTCAAAGTTTTGAAAACTTTTACATACCAGGGCTTACCCCATTTAAAAAGTGACCAGGGGTGTGTCTGGGTGTTTGTTTAGCATGCGGGGGAAAGCCTCTGGGTTCAGTCCCTATACTGCAAAAAAACACAAAACATAAAACCAAACCCAAGCAAAACAAAAGCCTGTATATTATTTCATAATAAGAATATATGGCATCATTTATTTAAGGGACATAAGAACATTTAGTTTTTTTGTTTGTTTGCTTTGCTATTATAAAAAACCTTACAGTGAGTATCTTGGTACACATATCTTTGTGCACCCACAGTTTTAAACTTAAAACCCTCCTCATAAGGCAGGAAGGATTTAGACTAGTAGGCTCAGAAGCTGAACTGTGTGCAAGTGTGGAGTTGGTCCAGGGAAAGCACTTGGGGAAATTGGAGGGATCTGTTAAATCTTTCGGATCAAGAGCTAGCACTAAAACCCAGCACTGCTTGGTTTTAGGAATGCCAAAAGAAATTTTCTTTTTTTTATGTTTCACATTTATTTAATGAACACAGACCCTGGAACCGCCATCTAAGAATAATAATCTGAGACATAATTTTAAGATTGCCAGGAGACAGGATAATGGGTTTAATATCTGTCGTTAGCTAGCATGAGGTTCTTTCCTCTCAAGCATCCTGGACCCAAGAGAGGCTTGAAAGTTGATAATGTGTGTTTTTCCACTGTTGCTCTTTCAGCAGGCTCTAGAATTTCCAGTTGGTTCACGCTGTGAAAACTTGTCTTTCTTCTCAAATGTTTTCCTTGGTGTGCAGTTGTCTTGTGATTGTTGCCAAAGACACATGATGTCAATTGTTAAGTGTCACAGCAGTTATTTACCCATCCTTGAGATAAAAGATGGAAATCTGAAAGTCAAAGGATAAAACTTGGAAAGAGGACTTAAGAAGTGACAGTTTCAAAGCCCTGGGTGAAAGAGCTATCATCATCCATTGTTTTGAGTTTAGGGTCCCTTGAATAATCTTGTTTGTCTGCAGACAATTCCCGCATCAGTGATTTACAGACTGTTCTGAGGGTGGGTTTGTGCTGAAACACCAGGGAAAGAGAAAACATCGGGGCCAGAGTCCAGGATCAAAATGCAGACTATGCCCAAAGAAGTGGTTCTGACTGTACTTCAGAAACAGGAGGAATCCCCTCCCAACACACTCCCAAAATAGTCACACAGTCTCCCCAGCCTCGCCCCCCATCCCCTGATCTCAGAACCTGGCATGTAACTATAGTTAATCCATAAGCATTTATGATATCAATGAAACAAGTTATTAGTATCGAGTTTGTATTAATCACATTAACAATGTGACTTATGACATTTATGTTGAGAGTTACTTTAATGATTAGTACCATATATTGAAAGGCAATATTATGTTAATAGACCAGGCAGAAATAAGTTGACCCTGTAGGAGTGTGACAATGACTGGCCTTTCCCTCATTTCCTGGGCTCCTTCCTTCCACTCCAAGACGTATGTCAACCGCAGAAGCACCCCTCCACGTCCTTTTCCACCTCCTGAGTCCAGGCCAGCTTTCTGTCCTGCCTGGCCCCACCTTCTTTATTTTGCTCTCTCCAACCTGTTCCTGGCACAGCAGCCTGAGAGATTTCTTCCACCCTTCCATTTTGAAAAATTGTAAACCTACAGGAAAGTTGCAAGAATAGAATATGAACCTGTCTACCCTTCACCTAGATTTACTGATTTAATAATTTGTGATACTTTCTTTATCTCTATATATGTAGACATTACTATGGGTGGCCCGTTTGAGAATATGTTGGAGACATTGTGGCCTTTTACATCTAGACATTTCAGTCTGACCTCTGAGAATGAGAATACTTTCTCACAAAATCACGGTCTGATGATCCAGTTCAGGAAATTGAACATGGATTCACTACTATTATCTAGTGCACAGTCCACATTCAAGTTTTACCCATTGTCTCCAAAATGCCCCATATAGCAATGTTTTCCTTGCAGAATCCAATCCCAGACAGACATTTAGTTGTCATGTATCTTCAACCTTTTTAAATCTCAAGCTTTGTTTCTGGTGACATTAGGGGTTTCGAAGAGTGTGGCCCAGTGATATACAGAAGTCTGGTGCGTTTGGGTTTGTCTGTCTGGGATCTCTGCAGGAGTAGATCCAGGTGATGGCTTTTTGATAGGGTCCTTCTTAAGGCATCACAGCAGGCAGGTCCTTGAACCATGGGAGGCAGATTGTTCTTCTGCTTGGATTCTCATGCTCCAGCGGTGTCTCATTGGATTAGCTGTCCTCACATTGTTGGTCAGAGTCTGGCACACACTGGCCCTGATTCTATCCTGCCCCCTTTCCTCTCCCTGTGCTCTGGCTGCACTGGGCTCCTTCTAGTTGTGTGAGAAGGTCAAATGCCCCCCCGGGAAACCTCTTCCTCCTCTATTCTGATTCCAGTTGGTTGGTCCACATGATCTAGGAGGTTAGCTCTGGAAGAGAGGTAGAGGAAGGAATTGCCATTGCCTTGAAATGGAAGTCACTTCAAGGTAAATAGCTATACCTATTATGTAGGTATACTTTTTAACTACTTGAATTTTTTTAAAAATATTTATTTATTTATTTTTTAGTTGTAGATGGACAGAATATCTTTATTTTATTTTTATGTGGTGCTGAGGATCGAACCCAGTGCCTCACGCATGCTAGGCAAGCACGCTACCACTGCGCCATAACCCCAGCCCTTAACTACTTGAATTTTGAATAAAAGGAAGAATGCTTGCACTTGGCACACTCAAAAGAATGATCTTTCTGCCATGTGATAGGTTTAGTTGGTGTGTGTTTAAGACTTTTGCCATAAGAGAACCTAAAAAGTAACTTAAAAAACTTTTTACAAAGATATTTTAGGCTTTTGTCTGAAGTATTTTTGACACCTTAGGTATACATAGTAAGTCTGCTAGTGTTTATAAAACTGGAAGATCTGGTTAAATAATTCCATTTAGAATTCTTGGTGAAATCACAAGCAAATATCCCTAATAGGTACTCTAAAATTCCACTCCAAATCATCATTCTGTTTGATAGAAAAGCTGTGTGTTACTGTTGCTTTAAGCAATATGGTGGTGTCATGGGGAGAAGATATTTATAAAGATGTGTTTCTGGAGGCTGAGATGTCCAAGTTCAAACAGAACTGGTATCCTCATAAGTGGCACTGTGTGTGTCCTCACGTAGTAGGAAGGGAATAATAAAATTTTAATTTTAGAATAACTTAGACTTTCAGAAAATTTGCAATGATATACAGAGAGTTCCTACATATATTCTTCACCCAGTTTTTCCTAATGTCAACATCTTCCATTATGTTGGTACATTTGTCAAAACTGAGCAACCAACATCACCATCATATTATTAATTGAACTCCAGAATTTATTCAGATTGTACCAGTTTTTCCACCAATGATCTCTTTCTGTCTAAAGATTCATCCCAGGGAGTGAAAATGTATTCAGTTATTGTGCCTCTATAGTTTCTTCTGGTCTGGGCAGTTTTGTATTCATTTATCTCAAGACTTGATGGCTTTGTGGAGTATTAATCAGGTTTTTTGTAGACTGTCCTTAAATTTGGGTTTGACTGTTTTTCTCATGGTGAGACTGGGGGTCATGAAGTTTAAGAAAGAATTCCACAGAGGTGAGGAGTCCTTCCTATTGCATCAAGTTAAGGGTCTGCAATGTCAGTGTGGCTTACCCTGAGTGTGAGTGACCTTAGTTAAGGTGGTACCTGCAGGTTTTGCAACTGTAGTTATTATTTTTGCATCCCATATTTTATTCTTTGGAAGCAAGTCACTAAGTTCAGCCCATACTCAGTAAGTTAAAAAACAATCTTAAAGATTTTAGTATATTGAGGCTGGAGATATATCTCAGTAGAGTGCTTGCCTCACATGCACAAGGCCCTGGGTTCAATCCCCAGTATCCACCCCCCCCCCCACAGTTTTAGCATATATGTTAGTGCTGTGGTTATAGGGTGGTGATTTTGAATTTATTACTAGTTTCTCTTTTGATTACTTCTGGGGGGAGGGGCTATCTCGTTTTGAAATGTCTCATCATGCCCTGACTGAATATCTTCTTAATACTAATTGTGAACACCTTTGTATGGTAGGAGGCATTTCCTAAGCTGGTTCATAGGTAGAACTAGCAAGAATTTGCTAGGGAGTATTTTTATGTTGAAAAAATTTTAATTTGCTGAAGGTTCCCCTATATTCACTTGCTGATTTAATAAATAGGTATTTGCTGAGTGCATATTCTAGGCAATGCTGGGGATATATGGACATATTTCTTCATCTGAGGATTTGGTGTGGAAGAATAAAAAAAAATCACAAAACACTGAGGACTTAGCACAAGCTAGACACAAGGCTGAGGGCTCTATATTTATCATTAAATCCTTTTGACAGTCCTGCAAGTAAGCCTTACTAGTCCTAATTTATTTATTTTATTTAAAAAACAAATTAATTTTTTTAATCGACATAGTACTCACATGTCATCGAAAACTTAAATAGTACACGAATTTTTACAAATGAAATACAGGAGTTCAGTATTCCTAATTAGTGCAGTAGCCCAGAAATAACCAACCTTGCCCATCTGGCTGTCTCTTCCAGTGTTTACCTCTGAATTTGTAAATGATACAAATTATTCAATTTGTACTAAATTACTCACAAATTAAATTACTATTCAAAAATTGTAAGGCAAAATAAAACACACATAATAGAACACCATGTAAAGTCAGTGAAAGATTTTGTGAGTTGGACACTTGTAACCACCCCCTAAGGCAAGAATCAGCATTACAGAATCCCTGGAAGTCCCTCTGCCCCGCTGCCTAACCAGGAGCCTCCACTCTCTTTACCTCTATAGTTTCACTTTCTTGTTTTTAAAAGTAGTTTTATTATCCATTGTGCATTGTTGAACACTAGAGTTCATTTAGTTCATTTAGGATCTTCTCCATCCCTTTCTTTTCCTTATCTTTCTTATTAATTAATTAATTAATTAAGATGCATTTCAAGTCATAGTACATATATAGAGCTCAATTTTTCCATCTCTCAGCTTGCAAACCAGATAGATCTTTTCCTTATCTTGATCTTTCTTTCTTATATATATTTTTTATTTTACAAAATCCATAGTCTGTACTTCTGTGGTTCTAGTCTTGGGATACATTCCTTTTTAAAAAATATTTTCAGTTGTAGATAGACACAATGCCTTTATTTTATTCATTTATTTTTATGTAGTGCAGAGGATTGAACCCAGTGCCTCACATGTGCTAGGAAAGTGCTCTACCACTGAGCCACAACCCCAGCCCTTGGAGGACATTCTTTTTGTGTACCTGTCCCCTTCTGTGCAGGCTGGACCGACAAGTAGAGACTGCCTGCTCTAAGAAACATGTTTTCACCTATTGTTCCTTTGAGGAAAGACATTAGAGACAGATCATTCTGGAAGGTAGGAAAATGAAGCCTAAACAGAAGTGTGGGTACTTGGTAGTGACTGGCAGGATTTACCCAATGCTTTGGTCTTTGGTGGAAACAAACCCTACAAGTATACATGTAATTTTTAAATAAAGAAGACTAAAAGTGGCACACTCATTCAAGTTGGTGCTCTGAGGCTCTCTGTCAGTGGCTCACTGGCAGAGCACTTGCCTAGCATTTGAGAGGCCTTTGATTCAATCCCCAGCACCACCACCACCACCAAAAAAAAAAAAAAAGTGGTGCTCTGGTGTCTGCCTGAATGCAAATCCTGGCTTCTCTACTTCCCAGTGGCTTTGTCACTTGAGCGAGTTACTTAACCTCTTATTGCCTCAGCATTCTCTTCTGTCATATGGGGTGATAATTCCCATAGGGGTGTTGTGAGGAGCAAGTGAGATAATACATGTAATGTGCTTTGAACAGTGGTTGGCAAGCACCAAGCAAATGCTCAATACTTTAAGCCACTGTTACTATTATTCTTTGCAATGTGAAATGGAGTAGATCAGCTTAAGCTTCATGTATATGCCTAGGATTTTCAGCTCCTTCACTTGTTTTTACTCCTGGTACATTTCCAGCTCTTATTCATGTGATGGGGATAAAATTAATTCATCCACAGCTGTTCTTTAATCTTGCCTATTTTCAGACTCTAGCAAATAAATTATCAGTCTTTAAACTAAACAATTAGTTCTAGCTTGAAAGAATTTGTATACATCTCCAAGGCCATGCACCGTGGAACAAATCCGTTGTTTCCTCTGTTTATACATAAACTTCTGGATGTGACTACTGAAACCTCTGCCTTTTCTGGGGCATTTTTGGAAGGGGGGGGGAAAGACTATAGTAATTAATGTTTGGTAACAGAAGAGGCAGATATATTTCTTTTTTTTAATATTTATTTTTTAGTTGTAGGTGGACAGAATATCTTTATTTATTTTTATTTTTATGTGGTGCTGAGGATCGAACCCAGTGCCTCACGCGTGCTAGGCGAGCATGCTACCACTGCGCCATAACCCCAGCCCCGAGGCAGATATATATCTATGTGTGTCTTTTAAACTCAGAAATCTCTGTTTCCTCCAATTTCATTTTCTAATATGTAGCGATTATTGTAGTGGGTCATGTTCCCTGAAGCAATATGTCCAAATCCAAACCCCTGCTATCTGTGATTATCTTTGGAAATAGGGTCAGAGTAGATATAGTTAAGGATCTTAAATAAGATTATCCTGAATTTAAGGTGGGCTCCAATGGAGTCTCCTTATAAGAGACAGAAAAGGAGAAATGGACACGTGCAGGGGAAAGCCAGTGAGGATGAGCTTCATATTGGAGTGATAATCTCTGTAAGCCAAGACTTGGGACCGGGATGGCTGGTGACCACCAGGGCAGAAAGACATGCATGGAACAGTTCTCTCAGGAACTCCAAAAGGAACCCACCCTGCCAACGCCTTGATTTCTCACATCTGACTTTTACAACTATGAGAGAATAGATTTCTATTGTTTTAAGTTGCTAGATTTGTGGTAGTTTGTTATGGCAGCCTTAGAATATTAATATAACTCTTGTGATAATAAAGGGTATTCTGAACATTTTCTAAAATTCAAAACTGAAGAAATTAGATCTATTCTATTTCTGCCAATAAAAGTAACACCCCCTCCTCACTCATACATCATTTATTTATCCTAAAGTAAAGTAGTTGAAAAAAGGGCAGGTTCTGGTAACCACTCTGTTACACACTGGTGTCCATATTTTTCAGGATCCAAATGTATAAACTCTGTTGCACATAAACTAATCATTCTTAGATAAGTCAGAAGGTACTTCATATCTTCAGAGACCTAGTACTTACCTGTTATTTTAGTCTGCTTGTACTATTCTAACAAAATACAGGGCTGGCTAATTTATGAAGTATAAGAATTTATTTTCTCCAGTTCTGGAGGCTGGAAATCCAAGATCAAGGCACCAGTAGGATTGGTTTTTGTTGTTGTTTTGTTGTTGTTGTTTTTGACAAAACATGCTGTGTGCATAAATAGGCAGAGTGGGACTGAGGCATATGGCTTAGTGACATGGCGCTTGCTGCTCATGGAGGCCCTGGGTTACAATCCCAGCACGCACACACAAAAGTCATATGGTAACGTGAGACACCACAGGACATTCACTCATTCAATAAACTTTTATTAAACAGCCACCATATACCATGTTCTGGAAATATGGTGGTGAATAAGGCAGAGTGTGTCTCTTCTCTCATGGAACTCAAAGCTGAGTGGGCAAGGTGGCATATAAACTAACACTCATCAAATAAATATACAAAGTTGTATGTGATGAGAAGGAAGTGGACAAAGTTCTATGAAAGCCTATAAGAGGGAGATGTCAACTCAATGGGGAAGTTTCACTGAGCATCGCCTGAGTCTTTCAAGGCTGCTAGAATGAAAGACCTTGCAGTCAGGAGGAACTCTAGGCTGGGTTCTGGAGTGATGTCCACTGCTTGCTACCTGCCCCTATGTCCTGCTCCTGTTTACTATCCCTCCATCCCTGTCTGCTGGCAGGTGCAGAAGTTCCAGTACAACCAGAACCAAGACACTGCTAGAAGACAGTGGGTCCAGTCACCTGCCTTCCCAACAACCACCTGAGCTTCCCATGGACAAAAAATAAAATCAATCATCTTAGGTGAAGCCTTCACTAGGATTAGGTTTATTTGCTATAATAGTGTTTTCTAGTAGAATGGATAACAGTTTTTACCTAGTTTTGTTCTCATTTATTTTACTTTTTCATTTCGATCAGATAGGGATCAGTCCTGGATCAGTTGGGTAGAAAATGCTTTCTATTTAAAAAAAAAAAAAAAAAGCTGACTAAAGATAGAATTCTTGCTCCATATTGTTTTAATGAACAAACAAGCCAACAATTTGCTGTCCCTTTAATTTCATTTTCTAACAAAATGAAAAACAGGATTTAAAGAATAATAATTCTTTGAAACTTTGGGGATACATATTCTGGTATTAATCCCATTCCCAAATCTCATTACCCCACGGAGAATCCCTGATAAAAATTTACAGGGGCTTGAGCTCTATTTGAAAAACAAAAAGTGCAATCATCTATTTAGGATGGAGGTTTTTCCTAGGGGTGTGTGATTTGTGGAATGTGGTTTAAGTTAAGCTTTCGCAGCAGGGGTCTTTCATATGAATGAGGATTACTCTCTTGGCTAAACCCTTTAGAAGGTCACTGTGCTCAGCTGCAAAGGGCAGCATATCCATTTTAGGAACCGTGCTCAAACTTGGAATTGAAGACAAACACAAAATGAGACCTGTGTACTCCATGAGTACCAGGCACATGGGTTTTGAAGTCAGGCCAACACTTAGGGGTCAGAAATCTCAGCTTTCAAAATTGCCATAGCAGCCTCCAAAGACCAAAAGGGGTTTGTAATAGCCTGAAATTTAAATAGCTGCAATATGTCAGGAGTCTTCTGAATCTCTGCAGCTTCGTGTCATTTACTTAATATTTCAGTTTAAAAAGAGTTTCTGGAGTTCAGAAAGCCTAACTGGGTTCTTTCCTTTGACTCAATATTCTTTTGATGAATCCAAATGGTAGAACCCTGTGTGAATCCAGTTCTTTAAGACAGGAATCTGAGAGACCTGGGGGAATCCACCCTACTGGCAGTTTGTCATTCTTCTAGAAACTGCAACCACTCACATCCTGTGTCCTCCCCAACTTTATAAACACCAGGCTACACTATTCCTGGACACAAACATTGGCATCCTCTTCCCGAGCTTTCAAGGGTTCTAGTTCCTAGAGGAAGACCAGGAGGAGCTGCTGCTCCCACTCTCCCATCAAGACTGCTGGTCCTGGGCCTGTTTGCTTTCAAGTCACATCAGAGAGGGGTCCTTTCCCCTTACTCTGTGATGATAGCCTTATTAGCCTAAAAACTGGGCTTCTTTGCAAGACACAGTAAATTTCATGCAAACAGTCTTATATAAACATAGGAAATTATTCATTCACCTGGTTGAAAAGTCTAGGACTCCACCATCTCCAAATTCAAGCACAAATTTGATCTAGGACTCAGTGTAACCAAGATCCAATCTCTTTCCTCTCTTCGCTTTGATATCATTTGGCGCTCTCTCTCTCTCTCTCTCTCTCTCTCTCTCTCTCTCTCCTTACCTCTACTTTCTCAGTGCCTTCCTACTGCAAAGACTTAGGCTGTATCCCCAGTCTTCAAGTGTCTGAGGTCAGGTTCATCAGGAAGGAGCACCTGCTTCTATCCTAGCATCTCCACAAAAGGTCCCGATCCATTTCACTGGTTCTGGTTAAAGATATGTTGCTACCTTAGACCAATTGCTATGTTGGGGAGCGTGAATATGCTGCTAGGCTGAGATGATATGCCCATCCCTTGTGCTCTGCTAAGATTTAGAGACCTAATATATTACCAATATTGTTTTTCTTACTGAGTTAGAATGAGTAGGTCGGTTTTTCCTAAGACTGAACTTGCTGTTTTAATTTTAAGCTCCATTTAATTCCACTAGAACATAAGCCCCATGAGTACAAGGACTTTTCCTGTTTTCTTCCCTGTTGTATTCAGTGTGTGCCCAGCACAAAATGGGTGGTATCCCCATGTGCTGAAGTGTTGCCAGTCTTCTTGGTTTGAGTCTGCTTGGGCTCACTTGGAGGGCTGTCATTCCCTGAGGACACTGCAGGACTCTTCTAGAGAGAATGAATAATTACAGAAAAGGAGACTAGGCCCCCACTAGGAGGGCCCTAGCATGAGGTTGACTTGTTAAGGAATCTCAGGTTAAAAGTCCAACTCCAGGGGTTCCAACAAACTAGGTCTGGCCACTTTCCCCCAAAACCAAGCAGAAAAGATAATGGCAAAAAGCAGGAAAGGAACTTTAGTTAATATGGCCATATTGAGAAGGCAAAGAAAGAGTCAGCATCTCAGCCCTGCTTTGGGATACTGATGGGAACTTTAGGTTTAAATAGGAGAAGAAGCCGGACAGGGAGGAGGGGTCTAAGTAAGCGGTCTTGGTCTAACTGTGGTCTGATTGGTCATTCTCTCAGTTCTGGTTCCAAAAAGTGCTCTGGAGAAGTCCTCATCACTTGAGCGGGCATCTCCATTTGCTGCTCACCATATTTATCTATCAGTCCTGCTTGTGATCCTGAGAGGGGGCAATCAGGAGATGATCACTCCTGCTTAGGAGGGAATTCTCACTGGGGAGGGGAGGATGATGTTCTTGCAAAGTTCTGCTGTTCCTGGAAGGTATAGGGCAATATCTGGCAACTTCTAAGTGCCTCACAGGCAGGTCTGGAACAGGGCTCTGTAAATGTCCCTGCAAATCTTGCCTCAATCTTGAAGGGGGATGGGATAGGTTAAGTAAATTTAGGGCTAATAAACCTTGTATTACCAATTTTTAGATGAACACTCCTTAAATGATTAACATATCCTTATGCAGAGCTGAGCCGTTCACAAAATTTAAGGTAATAAAGGAGACAGAAAATGAAGGTAGAGATGCCGGACTTTATCTTGCTTTTAATTCCCCACTGGGCATTCACAGGCCTGAGAATCACTGCTTTTAGCAAAGGCAGCCACTCTGGGTCCCTGGTACAGAATCTGGACAGCTCACTTGATGAAGTAGACCAGTATGGTTACAGTGCCGTTCAAACTGTGGAGTCCCTACTGAGCAGAGGGTGGTTAGAGTTTAAATGGCAGACACACAGTAGGATCCTTTTCTGGAACTCTTAGTGATGAATCTTCTAAATTCTGTAGGAAAATCCAAGGTTAAGAGTCCAAGGAACTGTAGGTAGCCTGAAGAACAGCCTCCTTGTCAACAGAGGAAGTTCGGCTGAGTGCTGTGATGTCATGTGGCCACTGGACATTCTTGCTCCTGCAATCACTTACTGGGGGCCACCTCTCTCTGACATCATTGGAGGACCAGTAGTTAATGGTGGCAGGTGGAAAATGCAGGCTTATCTCCGTTCAGTACCCCAACCCCACCACTGGTATAGAGGGACAAGAGAAGGTAAAATCACTGGAGGACACCAACTGGACAATTAATACCCTCTTTTTTAGTTTCTTTTCCTCACTTGGTTCTGAAAGCACATGAAGATGAGGAAAAATACTTTATAACTCCATCACAGGCAGGAAATTGGAGCATTCATCCCTGGAAGAACCTATTAAGAGAAAAGAATTAGTGTGTATCTAGCTCCCTCATGCAAAAAATTAATGATCTTTGGTCTGATATTCCACCTGAGATAGTAGTCCACGAGCCCTGTGCTCACAGAGTTTTTATGATTTCCTAAGCTAATTCATGGAGACTTATGAAGATAAAATAGTGATGTGAAATGGTATCATCAAAGAGGCTGTGCAAAGTGTAAACTCACACTTGCTAAGGTGGGCCACCAATTTGGCTCAGTCTCAACAGATAGCTCCGAGAGGGAAACAGGCACAGTTGGATGTTTTGCAATGTTCACTGGATAAAAGCCAATCTGTTGCTCCCAGCTCTCTTCTCTTTTATTCTACCATCTCCCCTGGTGAGGGTTGCCATGGAATCTTCCTCAGGACTCCACGTCTGTAGATTTAGTGTCTATCCTTGGGGGCATCTCAACAAAATTCCAGGCAACTCCAGCTCTACGCTAACTGAAGTTGCCCGGATGTGTCTGTTTCTACCAGCATGGGCATTTCCCTTCCCATAGCAGCTGATGAAGACACCTCTTGAAGAAATTGTCATGGTTTTTGACTTCTAACCCACCAATCCATTAGATCCCTAAAGAAGATTAAAGAGATGATGGAGATTAATTTGAAAAAAAAAAAAGAGAGAAAAATTTCATTGTTGAGGCTGACTTCTAAAGCGTTCACACCCCAGGGGAGTACCGGCTTAGATGTCTGTTTTGCCACGGTAGTTGCTGTGAAGGAGAAGAGGTTATTTGCACTCTGTGGGCATCGGGTTTTGGAACTTCAGAGTGCCCTCAAAGAAGCAATCATGCGATTACCCTAAACTCAGGTCACGCCCTGTGCTCTACTGATTCACTGTGTGGAAGCATAAAGAAAGCCTGAGAAGATGATGCCCTTCTGATGTCTCCAAAATATCTCAGCAGTACAAAATGGCAAAGTCATCTTTTCTTGCCCCCATGTGATCTGACAAAGGAGAACTTTATCCCTTTATTAAAAATGGATAGTACAAGGAATTGTACATACAAAGTATACTATATACATTAGATTTTCTATTGTACTCACAACACCTATTGAATCCTATTAAGTGCCAGGTCCTGTCCTTGGTGCTGGTGATATCAAAACAAATGAGTGGCTCCTCAAGTGGCTCACTGTCCAGAAAAGCTATGCAGAAAAACTTCAATATAAAACGTGTTGGTCATGGGGCTGGGGTTGTGGCTCAGTGGTAGAGCGCTTGCCTGGCATGTGTGAGGCCCTGAGTTCGATACTCAGTACCATGTATAAGTAAATAAATAAAATAAACAAAAAATCTATTGACAACTAAAAAAATATTTTTAAAAAAACATGTTGGTCAATAACTTTTCAATAAGTTTGTACAAAAGTGCTGTGGAAATACAGGTAGAGAACCCCTAATGTGAAAACCTAAAATCTAAAATGCTCCAAAATCTGAGACTTTTTGAGGATCAGCATGATGCCACAAGTGGGAAATTTCATACCTGACCTCGTATGACTGATTACAGTCAAACCGCAGGTGCAGGTGCACTAAAAATATTGAATAAAGGTGCCTCAGGCTGTGTGTTTATAGTATATAGAAAACATAAATGAATTTAGTGTAGACTTGGATCTCCTCCCTTAGATAGCTTATTGTATATAAATGGCAATGTTCCAAAATCTGAGAAAAATTAGAAATCTGAAACACTTCTGGGTTCAAGCATTTTGGATGAGGGATACACAACCTGTGCAGGAAGGATTGTTGGATTCTCTCCCACAGGCCTGGGGTGGGGTTGAGGAAGGGTGAGGTTAGGGAAGGCTTTGTGAAGGCATGCTTATCTTTTCATGTTTATGCAATAAAAAGGGAAGAATAGCCAAAGAGATTTAATCTGGACATCTATTGAGTGCTGGGAAGTAGACATAAAGAGATACAACAAAGTTCTTGGCTTTGAGTAACATCTTGCTTCTTTTGGGTCTGAAATCTATTTGGTTTCCTATAAACACTACTCACTAGGGAAATATATACTTGGAATGTGTTGATAAGTACCCAGACACTTCATCTAAAAACTAAAGAAAAGATGATTTGCCAGGTCTGAGAGGGGAGGATGAGACTCCAAATGCCCAAAGAGTAATTCACGGATAGGGACTGGCTTGGTTTGAGTACTCACAAAAGCAGAACTGGGGCCAATGGGTGGAGATTACAAGAAGGCAGATGTGAGCTCGCTTTAAAGGCTTATGTTACCGGTATTCAGGACTCTAAACCTGGAACAAACTGTCATGTGAAGTGGAGAGTGCCTTGTTTATACCAAGTAAAGCAAAAATGATAGAAACATATCTGGGTATTAAAAAAAGCTGGGCCACTTCCATTCAGCAACTTTCTACCATGTTCTCAGCATTCCGTTAGGCTCTAGGTATTTCAGTAAGTCATTGATCCCGTCCTCAAGGAAATTGAAAGGTATATAAGCAAGCCCATAGAAGATGACATGGGGCAGTAGAGGTTCCATGCTGGGGAAGGTATGAAAGGCTTCACACAGGCAGTAACTTCTTTTTTTTTTAATTTTTAAAATTTGTTCTCTTTGGTTAAATATGACAGTAGAGTATATTTTGCCATATCATACATATATGGAATATAACTTCCCACTCTTGTAGTTGTACATGATGTGGAATTACTCTGGTCGTGTATTCATATATGAACATAGGAAAGTAGTGTCTGACTCATTCTATTGTTTTTCCCCTTCCCATCTCCTCTCCCTTCCCCCCATTCCCCCCTTTTCCAATCTAGTAGGGTGGACCTCCACTTCCCTCTCCTCACTCCCCCCACTCTAAGTCAGCATCCGCATATCAGAGAGACAGAGGAGGTAACTTCTAAGCTGAGATCCAACAGACAAGAACATAGCTCAGTTAAGTCAGTGATGGGGGAAAGGGGAGGTTGCACAGAGATTCCTTCTAAGTCTAATAGTCCATACAAAAGTGTCAGTCAGTATGCTTTAAAAAAATCTTCAGCCGGGCGTGGTGGCGCATGCCTGTAATCCCAGCACTTTGGGAGGCTGAGACTGGAGAATCACGAGTTCAAAGCCAGCCTCAGCAATGGCAAAGTGCTAAGCAACTCAGTGAGACCCTGTCTCTACATAAAACACAAAATAGGGCTGGGGATGTGGCTCAGTGGTCCAGTGCCCCTGAGTTCAATACCTGGTACCAAAAAAATCCAAAAACAACCCCCCACCAAAAAAACCCAAAATTTTATTCTATCTTTTCCTTAGAGGAGAACATTACTAAGATCATGTTTGTTAGGTAGCAGCTCGGGAGGCTGAGACAGGAGGATCGCAAGTTCAAAGCCAGCCTCAGCAATGTCAGGGCACTAAGCAATTCAGTGAAAGCCTGTCTATAAATAAAACACAAAATAGGGCTGGGAATGTGGCTCAGTGGCTGAGTGCCCCTGAGTTCAATCCCTGGTTACCTGCCCCCCCAAGAAAAAATTAAAATGTGATAAAATTAAAATTAAAATTTAATTTAAATTTTAATTAATTTAAATTTAAATTTAATTTAAAATCTAATCATGTGGACTAGTAACCAGAACGCAAATGAAAATAAGATTTTATCTGGAACATGGTCCAGACATACCATCTTGATCTCCCTGCCAACCAGTTACACGGATACTTACCTGCCAGCACACCCTACAACTGGAAACAGTCCTTAATCGTGGGATGGGAGTCACAGGCTGGTGGCATGGTATTATGGTTTAGATATGAGGTGTCCCCCAACAACTCATGTATGAGACAATGTAAGAAAATTTAGAGGTGAAATTATTGGGTTATGAGAGCCTTAACCTAATCAGTACATCAATCCACTTGAGTGGATTAATTGAGTGGTACCTGAAGACAGGTAGGGTGTGACTAAGTGGGATGAGTCACTGGGAGTGTCTCTTTGGGGTATGTACTTCATCCCTGGTGAGCAGAGTGCCCTCTTTCTCTCTCTCCCTTCTTCCTGTTTGCCATGTCCTGAGCTGCTTTCTTCCTTCCCCTTTCCACCATGTTCTTCCTCACCTCAGGCCTAGAGCAATAGAGCTGGCTTTCTATGGACTGAGACCTCTGAAATCGTGAGCCTCAAATGAACTTTTCCTCCTCTAAAATTGTTTTTGTCAGGTCTTTCGGTCACAGTGCAAATGAAGCTGACTAAAACACAAATAATTGGAGGAGCTGTGACTCATGCCCAGTGCTGACTCGCACCTTCTCTGCAGTGTTCCAGGGGCATTAAATGAAGTTTTAGGAGGTGACCTTTATCTTCTATCCCTGATGGTTGACAGTGACTGCTTTGCCTTCATCCTGCTTTTATTAAGAATCTAGTTATGCTCAAAAGGCTAAGCCATCATAGGGTCTGGCCATTATAGACCCAACAGGGCATCCATCGAGCAACTGCCAGAGTATTGACTGTGTACCTTGGGAATAGAACACTCAGCATCCATGTCCAAGTCCCTTCGTGTGGGGTCCAGTGCTAATTTGAAAGGCACAGAGGGAAACTGCTATAAGGAATTCAGAAAAAGGAGAGAGGAAAGTGTCCTCTATTAGAAAAGACTTCAGTGAGAAATGGGGACTGGAGAGTTACAGGCTGAGGACAATGTGGAGAGTCCAGAGAAGAACATTCCAAGTGAGAAGATGACACAGGCCAGTGCTTGGTGGTGAGACTTTGCTAAGCATGGGGACAGTCATGGTGAGAAGCTTGGGCTTATGAATCTGCAGGACCTGGCTTTAAGTCCTGATGTGCCATTTGCCAGCAGTGTGACTTCAGCTAATTTATCTAGCCATTATGGGTTGCAGTTTTTAAATCTAAAATGTAGAGATAAAAAAAAAAAAACACCCCTAACTCATAGGTTGTTTTGAAGGAAGAAATGACACGATAACTAACATATTTTAGCCCAGGGCCTGGTGCATAGTAAATAATCTGCGTTGGCTCTTCCTAATGATGCTGGTGACAGTGATGATGATGACAATGGAGAGGAGAGATCAACAGGGACATCAGTCATGTGCACTGGGATTGTTTTTGTCTAAACTATAAGGACCAGCATGCAATTATCAACAAAAAGTGAAAATAAAACTTCATGCTTGGGCTGGAGCAAATAAAGATTCACCTATTCAGTCTAACGATCCTCCAGGTATTTGGACAAGTGCATAATCAGGAACAAAGGTCAGACCTCCCTGTTTGAGAACCCCAAGCTCTACCTAGGCTGACATATAGCCATATCGACAATAATTCTTTTCTGGGTACAATTCACAATATCTGGTATTTTTTTTAATATTTTATTTTTTAGTTGTAGGTGAACAGAATATCTTTATTTTATTTTTATGTGGTGCTGAGGATCGAACCCAGTGCCTCATGCATGCTAGGCGAGCACGCTACCACTGCACCATAACCCCAGCCCCAATATCTGGTATTTTTGAACCAAAAAAAGTTTCTTACAAATGCTTGGCTACCCCTCTTCAAATCTCAAGGTAAGCTCTTGTTAGATGTTCTAAAGTGCATTTAAAGCATCAAACATTGATTATATATTTTTTTAAAAAAGCAAAAAAACACTGATCACTGCAGTTTCCATGGATTACAAATCCAGATGCTTCTGGTTCAAGGTTTTCAGGGGTGGGGTCAAGCAACTGGCCACCACTGGAGTCTCATCTGAAGGTTCAACGTGGGCCGAGGTGGGAAAGGGGTATTCTTCCAGACTGACTTCCAAGATCACAATTCTGACTGCTGGCTTTGATCAGAGCCTTCTCTCAATTCCCTGCCATTTGGGCCTCTCTGAAGGGCAGTTTAAAATGAATCAGAGTAAGACAGAGAAGATGGGCAAGGCAGGAGCCACAGTCCTTATGTAATCTAATCTCAGAATGACATCCCAACACTTAGTATTTGTTAGAAGCCAAGTTGCTGGGTTCAGCCTGCATTCTAGCAGAGGGGACTACGTGAGTGTATGAACAGCAGTAGCAAAGGACATTAGGGACATCCGAGATCTGCCTTCCACACCACTGCATTACATGGCATCCTCATTCACCTGTGATTACAGCCAGCTCAAGGGGAAGAGCTGGTACCAGACACCTTGAGGCTCCTCTCTCCAGAACCTACCCAGTGATGTCGTCAGTATTTTAAAATCTAAAATTATAGTATTGCAATTGTATAATGTACAAAAAACCTTGTTATTTCAATCTAAGTGTTAATGTATCTTCTTCAGAGACTTTAAGAGAAGTGTAAATTATGCTACTGCCTTTGGAGTAAATCTGCCCCAGGATATGGGTTATAAACTCAGTTCTTGCTTTCCTGTCCCCATGTTAGGGGTGAATCTCTAAATTCAGCTCAACACTCCAAAGGGGTGGGGATGACCCCAGAGGGTGAATATAGGAGTCAGCATATTGGGGTCCTTCTGCATTGGCTACCTCCACCATGAGGAGCACCCATTTCTTTGCATCCTTGCCTACTTGGGCATTCACTTAAAATCTGCTCAAACTTGTGAATACAGTCTGTATCTCACTCTACTCGTGGTTCATGCTTTGGTCAGCCTGGGATTCCTGTCCCCCAGGTGCTGCCTCCCTTCTGGCTTGAGGAGGTCCCTAATAAAGCCTTGCCTGTGCTTAAATTCTTTCTGGATCCCATATTCATTTCTATAATTCTGGATCCAAGAACCCACAGTTGGTGACAATCTGACTGCCAATCCCCAGCCGTCTCTTCTCTGGAATGCTTTAGATTGCAATCACTGATACCTGAAGGCACCCCTGCTGTCCCCCATGGTCACTGGCAGGGAGGATAGATGAGATGACCATGAAGAGTGGTCTCATACACACAAGAAATATCTATCCCCTTGCCCAGCATTAAGATTGACCCAGAAGAGCAAGACTAATGGCAAGAGAAGAAATTGATCAGAGGGTCCATTGTTGTTATAGAGTAAAGGTCTCAAAAGACTTCAGAAATGCAGGGGTAGCCACCCCAATGACTGCTGGGGTGGCATGGAGCTTGTGGAGAGGGTGGGGTGACTGTGTTGGGGGCATACAGGGCTAAAATGCTGCCACCCCTGTGACCTTCACACATGAGCCTCGCACACTATAAGCCTAAGAGTTGGTGGTGGATCGTTGGTAGCTCAGAGCCTAGACACAGGAATTCTTCCTATATCTGATGTGAAAGTTGGTCCTAATCAGTATGTTAATACCATCTGTCAGCCCAGCCTTTTGCCATCCTGAGAAAGAAATGTATTGGTTAGGAGGAGTGATCTGTTTGCCAGGCACCCTTTTGGAACTAGTGCCAGCCCACAGGGACCCTGACAACATCTCACATGAGAGGTCCGGAGCCTCTTATGTAGAACTGGTTGATCTCACGTGTCTAAGCATCTCCCACAGGAAAGAAGCAGAGCCCAGGGCTCAAGTGGGTCTTGGTCCATGTAAGCACATGACCCACAAATGACTGAGGTGAGAGGCAAGAAGCAAACCTCGATCAGCAAGCTTCTGCCATGAAGTCAATCCATCAGGCACAAACATTCATTTTCTGGGTATGGAGATGGCCCTCAGGTTACAGAAGGAGTCTGGGTTTTACAGTTTACAAAGTGGATGAATTAATCATTGGAGACTATGGACATGCGGTTTGGACAGTTAGGGACCTAGTTATGCAGGTTAAAATTGTAACTCAGGAAGGCAGTTGTAAAAAGTTTGAGACTCATTGTCACTGGGAAGAGCTCACAACTCGGAGTTCACTGTTTATCAGCCTTCCTCTGGAACCCATTGTTACCTCGAGCTTCACTGTTTGCTTTTCTCCTTCCAGGAAAGGGTAAGACTCCATGGCCCAGCATCAGTATTTGGCCCCTCCCTTCAGGACCCATTGTGGTTGGGAAGGGGTAAATGTTTGCGTTTGGTGGAGATGCTGGGGATGAACCTGGGAAGGGATGAAACTTTGCTTTTTCCCTCAGGGCCCATTGTTACTGGGAAAGGATGTATTGGGAGAGGTTTAATGTTTGGCTAATTTCCCTCCTGTCTCCTGAGCCACATGGTCCATCTGTTTTTCTTGGGGAGCTGTCTTGTAGAAATATTATTTGCCATAACCCTTCAGTCCAGGCTTTGGTGTCCCATCTGGGGGGCACCGCTGCCTCTGATGGGTTCTAGGCACCAGAGGGGACCTAGAAAATACTGAGGAAGGCTCTCCAAAGAGAAAGGCATAGGTTTAAGGGCAGTATTGCCCACAATAATCTCTATGGTATAAGAGCATACAATCAATACAGCTAACCATAGGCATTGGATGAGCTCCTGGCAAATCCCCTTGTCTAGGATACTGCTAATGGAGATACTGCTGATGGTGGGGAGCTGGGCACATAGCACAAGATTCCTGGAACTGAGGTTTGCATGCAAGAGATAAGGTGGGGAGTACGCTTAACATCTGCAAATACGGGTGGAGGGATGATGGGGAGGGAAGCAGGTTTGGGCAGAGAGACAAGTTGGAGCAAGACACAATGACAAAAAAGGCCACAACTGACCATGGGGGAAGCTCTGGAGCTGATAAGTTTATCCCAAATAGAATCTTAACCCTTGTTTTAGTTAACTTTTTAATTACCATGACCGAAAGAGCTGACAAGAACAAGATAAAGGAGGAAAAAAAATATTTTGGCTTACAGTTTCAGAGATCTCAGTCTATAGACAGCCAACGCCATAGCTATGGGCTTGAGGTGAAGCAGAACATCATGGCGGAAGGGCATGGCAGAGGAAAGTAGCTCAGAACATGGTGACATAGAAGGAGAGAGGGAGGGAGGGAGGGAGGGAGAGAAAGAGAGAGAAAGGGGTGGGGAGGGAGAGGGAGAAAGAAAGCCCTGATCACCAGGGACAAAATATAAACCCCAAAAGCATAATCTCAGTGACCTGCTTTCTCCAGCTAAACCATACTTGCCTACAGTTACCACTCAGTTAATCTGTATTTATATTAGGTTACAAGTCTTATAATCTAATCATTTCACTTCTGAATGTTCTTACATGGTCTCACACATGAACTTTTGGGGGTCACCACATATCCAAACCATAATACCCTCCTGTCCACCTCATCAGACCAGCATTGGGTGGGAGCTGCCTCGAGGAAGGGGCATGACCTAGTCATGCAGATGATTCTCCTCAGCTGAGAACAGTTTCTGCTTCTGGGAAGACTACTGAGTCAGTAGTCAGCTCCCCCAGGCACGAAGGGCAAGAGTCTCAGTCTTGGGGCAGGGATGGAGGGGGTTGTTTAGTCATCACAAGGACACTGTGAAATAGGGAATCCTTGTCATGAGTGGTGAGCCATTAAGATGGTTCACAAATAGTCACACTTGTGAATGGTAAATCTAAGAATCCAAGTTTATCTTGTTGAATTAAGTAGCATTTGCAGCTTCGGGGGAGCATGTGTGGGCACCTGCTGTACATGTGTGGGTGTGTATGAATCAGGGTTCTCCAGAGAGACAGAACCAACAGGGTGTGTATATAGGGGGAGACAGAGAGAGGTCATAAGAATTGGCTCATGCAATGGTGAGGGTTGGTAATTTCAAAGTCTGTGGGGTAGGTGGGCAGACTGGAGACTCGGTAAGAGTGGCGGTCCAAAGGCAATCTGCTGGCAGACCTCTTGCTTGAGCGGAAGAAGGTGTCTTTTTCTCTTAATGCCTTCAACTGATTGGGAAAAGGTCCACATTATGAAGGTAATCTGCTTTCCTCAAAATATCTGATTAAAATGTCACTGTCATCTAAAACTAGTTTCATGGAAATATCTAGAATTATGTTTGACCAAACATCTGGGTACCATGGCCTAGCTAAACTAACACATAAAGTTAATCATCAGCATGTACGTGAGAGGGAAGGGGGAGGGTTAGGATTTGGGAAAGCAGGAGGAAGCAATTTCACCATTGCTCTTTCCTCTCCTTTTCTCTCATTGGCAAACAATGGTCATTCTCACCTGTACTGTGTGCCTGCCAGGCCTGGGCATAGCTTGAGCCCAGGGAGGCTGCAGAGTTTGCAGGAAGAGTAGAGTCTGGCCCCCTCAGGCTTCCCTGAGCACCAGGAAACTGAGAAAGTTGGGTAAATGCTTATTTGCTGGCTTCCGGGGCCCCAGTCTTGGTCCACCCATAGGCCTGCAGGGTCACCTGTGACCGGGGCGACTCAGTGATAAAGAGAAGCCAAAAGGAGATTTCAGCATCCTAGAAATCACCCTCCACCTCCCCCACCCCAGCAATGGAGGCACACCCAACTCTTCCAAATCTATAACATTGCATGTTTTCCTTCTTATTCCTGTAATTGCTTCAAAACTCTTGATTGAACACTTATTTGGGACAAAAGCAAGACCCAGTAGTGAATTCACCCCCCTATACACACACATACACAAAAAGATAACTTTTCCGAGGATCATCATCCAGTTTACTTTTCTGTTTAGCCTGTCCTTCCACTTTAATTACACTCTCAATGCTCCTTTTGAGTATTTACATCCAGAAGCCTTTGGGTAATGATGTGTATTTCTTATCCACAGAAAAATGCTTGGAGTCCTTTGTTAGCTACGGCCATTGTGTATGTGGCTCAGCTATTATTTTAGAATATCTTAGAGCCATTTTTTGTTTGAACACTCCTTATCTATCCTGCCCAGGACTGAACTGGAGAAGAGAAAAAGTGAATTGATAGTTTGGTGAAAAATTAGTAAAATTTCCCCCTCCAGTTGGGGATAGGTGTTCTGTTGGTACAGTGTGGTGGCAGGGAGGGTAATTCTCTCCTACATAGTCATCCATCTTTGTTCTAGTAAGTTCTTTTTCAATGCACTGGAAAGTTCTTTGAATCTAAAGAAATGTACTCCTACATCTCCCCTTTTTTTTCTGGTTAAATAAAACATTTAAATTTGAAGGAATTCTGGAAAGGTTATTATTCTGTTTCTGTATATCGTGTTGTTATGGCCTAAATATTTGTGTTGCTTCAAAATTCCTACACTGATACCTAATCACCAGTGAGATGGTGTTAGGAGGTGATGCCTTTGGAAGGTGATTGGATCATGAGGGCAGAGCCCTGGTGATTAGTGACCTTATAAAATAGGTCAAGGGACCTGGTTTGCTCCTTTCACCGTGTGAAGATACAACAAGAAAGTGCCATCTGTGAACCAGAATGCAGGTCCTCCCCAGACACTGCATCTGCCAGATCTAAAATCATGGACTTCCCAGATTCTGGAATTGTGGGAAATAAATTTTGGTTGTTCATGAGCCACTCAGTTTATGTTATTTTGTTATAGCAGCCTGAATGGACTGAGACGTATTTTTAAATGAGATAGGCTCCTCAAACTTAGCTTCTGTTTGAAACTAGGGTTGATTTTTGGAAAAGTCTAATCTTCCTGCCTGTGATCCAGTCCCATCCAACATGTCTTTCACATGGCAGCAAAATTTTCTAATATGTCATGTTGTTCTTATTGAATTTTATGGCAGTTGTGTGAAGATGGTGTGGGGAGCATTGTGAAGGTGTGTTCAGGGATAACTAGGCAACACCGCTCACTCCCATTCCCTCCCTACCTCCCTTCTGCCTCACAGTGTGTGAATCACAGGTATGTCACCTGCAGTCTTCCCTGTCTCTGTGGCTGTGCTTGGCATCACCTGGGATAGCCTACCTTGGCATCCTGAAGGCAGGGCCATGTCCCCACTGCCTTGCTGAGCCCAGCTGGGGCAGGCACTGCTGGTTGTCTTCCCCCAACTTTTTCTAATTCTCCTTTCCCTTGTCTGTCCCTCACTATAGAAACTGTAATAGCCAGATGCTCATTTTCCAAACACCCTCCCTGCCTCCATCACCTCCAGCTAGGAAGACTCTATGAAACATTCTGGCCAATTCCATATAAGGGAAAGTTGATTGGCAGGGGCCTCTGGGAAATGTTTTCCTCTCTGATAAAAGTTGAGAGCACACAAGAGGAGACCCCTGATGCTCTTCTCCTACCAGCCTTTGGATATGGCATTGCCATCAGGGGAAGGTCTGAGCAGTCCCCAGCCAGGAGACCTCAACTAAGGACAAGTGGGAATTTTGATAGATGTCACAGAAAGGAATTTAAGGACACGTTAGAGAGAGAGGGAGGAGAGGACTTTCCTTGAGAGTGAGAAGCAATCCCTTGGTTTAGGGTGTAAACCTCTATAAAGGGACAGTAGCTATGGGCTGGACTATAGGTGGGGTCGGGATGGAGTTACACAGTTTGGTGCTAGTTTTCCTAGCACCTACACACTGCTTTTGTGTCCTGCTACTTTCTGCAGGCAAGGACCCTGAACAAGGACACAGTGGAGTGGCTCAGGAGTTACTTGTTTTACATTCCAGGGCTTCGTGGATGTTTCCTGCATTCCAGTGGTGCTCAGGTGCTTCCCTTTGGAGACTCAGTAGATCTTTACTCTCTGTATCCCTGAGTTCCTATCTCAGGGTGATAATGCCTGCAGCTGTAATAGCCCTCTGCAGCCATCCAGAGAGAAGCCAATGCTCTGAGGTTGGTGAAGGAGAAGGATGGCAAGAGACTGGCTGGAAATAGCAAAGCATTCCTGGGACTGCCCACCTCTGATTTTCTTATTAGGTCAACAACATGTCCTTAGTGTTGAAGTCAGTTTTCTCCCCATGGGAAGCTCTGCAGCCAAAAACAATCCTAACTGATGCATGAGCCAAGTACCTGGAGATACATAAAATAAGAGAGTGAATGAATGAAACTCCCATCTTCCTACTCTCTACTCACGGGTACTCTGGCCATATCTGACCATGAACAAGGCTTCACCTGGAAGAACTGAAGGCTGGGCTGGGGTATCGGATGGCTCATTCACTCACTGGGCTGATGATTGATGCTGGGAAGGACCCAACATGGAACAACGGGATCTCCTTGGGCATCTCTCTCTCTCTCTCTCTCTCTCTCTGTGGTTCCCCCACATAGTCTCTCTAGGATTGCAACTTCAAAGTAGGTAGACTTTTTACAAGGTGGCTGAGGGCTCCAAAGATGCCCATTTCAAGAGACAGAGTGGGTGAGCAAGCCAGGTGGAATGCATATCCTCTATATGACCTAGCCCCAGATGTCATGTAGCATCTCTTCTGCCACAATGTATTGGTCAGGGCAGTCATGAACTCCTGTGAATTGAAGAAGATGGAAAACAGGTGACCTTCTCTTGGGGGAGAATGGAAAGTTCTGGAAAAGCATGTATATTATGGTTTGGATAATTGTCCCCCTAAATTTATTAGATTTAGATCTAATAAATCTAATATTTATTAGAATCTAATTTATTCTAATTAATCCATATGTTAAAGGTTTGCTCCCCTGGGGTGAGCTAGTGGGAAGTGGTAGGATCTCTAGGAGGTGGTGCCTAGTGGGAGGTCTTTAGGTCTTTGGTGGTGTGACTTTGAAGGTGATTGTGGGACCTTGGTATCCTCTTCCTCTTTGCTCCCTGGCCACGAGGTGAGAAATTTGGCTTTACCACTTGCTCCTGCCATTATGTGCTACCTTGTTGCCACAAGCCCAAATCAATGGGGCCAACAAATCATGGCCTGGAACCTCCAAAACTGTGGGCCCCAAATATCTGTTCTCTAAATAAGTTTATTATCCTGGGTAATTTATTATAATGATGGAAAACTGACTAATATGACATGAAACTGGGAAATATTGCTGTGGTCATTCTTTGGAAAATCCAATCTGCTCCAGTGCATTGTATATACCTCTGTTATAAGATTGACAGCCTGATGTAATTAGTTTCTTTCATTTCTATCTTTCTGACAAAGAAGGGGAGTACTTGGAGGTTTTGAGGTGTGTTTATTCACTTTCATATTATAAATATATGTATAATAAATGCCTTAAACTAAATTCTCTGTGCATAATTTGTGTGGGTGGGGTGTAGGGGGGAGTATCAGGAATGGTAAGAATTTTGACCTTGGTTGCCAAAGTTATATCCCCAGCTCTGGCATTGGGCATCTGCCCTCTTTACTGGGATAAGAGAATAAAAGGTCAAACTGGTATAGACATTAGCCAGGATTTACTTTTCTATCCATCAAACTTATAGTAGTATCATCTTCTAGAACTTTCTGTCATGAAATGTTCTATACATGTGCTGTTGTGGGTCACCTGGGGCTATTGAGCACTTGCAGTGTGGCTAATATAACTGAGGGACTGAATTTCACAATTCGTTTTATTCTAATTAATTTCAAATGTCCTATGTGGTTAATGGTGTTTTATTGGACAGTTCAGTTCTTGAGGATCAGGTTTGGCAAGGCCATCTCGATTATGCAAGACCAATTACTACTGAGTTTTCTTTCATTGGCAAAAGAAACAAAGTCACAAAGGCTATTTTTATGTCCCTCCCCACTCCAACCCTTCCACCAAAACACTCCTTTGAATTCCTGAGACAGCTCTCCATTGTTGGGTTCAGTAACTTTCCCCTTCTGCTCACATTCTGTCTGCATTTTTTCTTTTTCTTTCTCTCTCTTTTGGACTTGACATAATGCTTTTTGTTCTTATTTTGTTTTCTGTCTAGAAAAATAATTCCTCTGTCTAATCTTTCTCACATACACTAATATAATTATCTCTGTTGAAAGGTTGTGGATATTACTTAAGTCAGTTACCATTTTCATGCACTTTAATTAAACACTTCTTTAAACCTTCTTGTTGTTGATTGTGTTCATTAAGCATCTTCAATCTGTCCTCAACAGCTCCTTTGTTTAATTCTAGTTGTCATTCTCTGAATGCTTCCTGTTTGTCATTTCTGTTTTTATTCAACTGTCAGCAGAATGTTCTTGATTTTTTTGTGGCTTTTGGAGAGTAATGAGCTTTGTCTTTTTCAGAGTTGGGAAGTGGGGTGGGGGTGGTCATCTTAACTTTATTGACGAAAGTGTGCCTTAGCTTTGTAACCCTGTTTGATCAATGGGAAAGTAAAAACAAATGTTTTCTTCCCAAAGCCCAGAAGTTCTGCCAGACAGGGTTTAGGAAGCAAGCCTGGGGCTCTGGGGCATTTACATTTGAAAAGAAAACATTATTTTCACCAAAGCAATGTGAAATTGGGACTTCGAGGCCCTTGAGGATCTAGGTTCTACAGTAAGGGAGCTTAGATCATTCAAAAAAACGTCGCAGACTGCCTAGGGCATTTGTAGGGAATGACTAGATGATTAGGACAGGTTAATAATATCACAGCTGGATTGAACCTGGATGCATGGATGGAGAGAGAGCTCACAGAAGACAGATAATTTCATCTATTTTTTTTTTTACTCTTACACTCCAAATACTCATTAGATTCGTACAACAACCATTCAGTACTTACATGAGCCCGGCACTGTATAAGTGAGTGAAATAGATTTAAGATTCCTGCCACCATGGACCTGAAATTCTGCATGGCATAGGGGTGAGGGAGAACGACAACAAACAAAAGACCATAATGCAGTTAATTATAGTGTGTTAATAAATAACATTTGCTATGAAATAAGAAAACAAAGAGTGGAGTAAGAGACATGGAAAGACTGCAATTTCAATGCCAATTTTAAATATGACAGTCAACAAAGCCTTCATTGAAATGATATTTGAGCAAACTCCTGAGATGTAAGGGTGATTGGAACAAGGCCTGGCACACAGGAAGAGCTTAGAATACATGTGTTAAACACACAGGCAAGTAAACTCTGCCCATCCTCCCACTCAACACATGTTCTTCAGGTGCGCTTACAAATCTGCTGCCCCTCAGTGAGAGCCAGAGATTTGATTATCTCCCCACAACTAATGCTTCCACTGTTAAGGATTTTTACACATCTCAACTACTAATTATAAGCCAATAATTTCATCAGACATTCACAGTTTTCAAGCCAGAGGAAAACTGGTTTTGTTGAATTTACTGAAGCATGCATTTCTACATGATTGTTATGTGCAACGGGTACTTTCTCAAGTTATAAAGAAGAATGAAATTATGGCATTTGCTGGTAAATGGATGGAACTGAAACAGATCATGCTAAGTGAAATAAACCAATTCCAAAAAAAACAAAGGCCAAATATTCTGATTTGTGGATGCTAACCCCAAACAAAGAAGGTTGGGAGAGGAATAATAGAAATCCACTGAACTAGACAAAGGGAAATGAAAGGAAGGGAGGAGAATAGGAAATAGGAAATAGGAATAGGAAAGACAGTAGAATTAATTGAACATCACTTTCCTAGTCTTGTATATGTACACATGACCAGGGTAACTCCATATCATGTACAACCACAAGAATGGGAACCTAAATAGAATAAGTTATACTCTATGTATGTATATTCTGCCAAAATACATTCTACTGTCATGTATAACTAAAAATAAAAAATAAAAATATTTTTAAAAAAGAAAGAAAAAAAATCCAGGTCTTCGTCTATTGAACTGAATATTACATTTGCGGGGCAATGGAGCTAGGAGAGGGGCTGTGGACACTTAGAAAGATGGGTTTAAAAAGCCAAATTTCCCTAGTTGCATAATTTTTCTTGGGACTAATCCTGGGGGAGAGTTTTGGGCATTCTCCATAGCCCTAAAATTGCTTAATTTCATGATGATTTTACAATTTCCATTTTAAGATTTGAGGCACAGTGAAAGCCGGTCAGTTGCCTTCCTCCAGAGAGTGAACACCAGAGTCAAAAGTTTCATGCTGCCAGGAGCCTAGGTTCTCATGTTAGATCCAAATGGGCTGAGTTTGGAGGGCTTCGAGTTGATTAAATAATTCATTCAGTTATTCAAAAAACATATTTGAGCCCTGGGGCTTGATATCCTCCACGATGTCGCCAAAGAGCCTCACCTCCTGGTACACTGGCTCTTGCGTAATTCTCCTCTGTAATCAGTTGGGGTGACTTGGGTAACCCACAGGACCCTGTTGATATGGAAGGCTGTGACTTATGAGACTAGGCCATGAAATAGCTTTCATCTTGCTTTCTGAGGCACTTGCTGGGGGGACAGAGCTATCATGTCTTAAGCTGTCCCACAGAGAGGCCCAAGTGGTGACCCAAGGCCTCCTGCCAACATCCCAGCACCACCTTGCCAACCACATGGTGAGCCATTTCGGAAGTGACTCTTCTGGGCCCAGTCAAGCTCTCAGGTGACCGTGGTTCAGGCCAACATCTTAATTACAACTTCTGCAATCCAGAATCATCCAGATACATTGGCCTCCAAATTCCTTACAGAAACAGAGATCATAAATATTTGTTGTTGAGCTATTTTTACTCACAACCCTCCTGACACCAAATGTGTGTGGGTTTTCCATACCAACAAGCAGCTCTCTGATTTTCCAGATACTAACTGGGTGTGCCATTCCATTCCGTTCAATTCTAACACAGCCTGGAGCTTGTGCAGACCCCACAAATTAAGGGTTTAGTCCCACAAGATTGCCCTCCACTCCAGATGCCAGTCATAAGCCCTGGTCTACTGTAATTCTGACTAACTGGCTGTAAACTGGTTACCACCTCAGGTTGGATCATTTGTCCTTCCCTCCTTGTCTTCCCTTTCTTCCTTTTCTTCCCTCCCTCTCTCCTTCCTTCCCTCCCTCTCTCCTTCCTTCCTTCTTTCCTTCCTATCAAATAATTTTCTAGAATGGCTCACTGAAATCAGGAACACACTTTCTACATTTACTGGTTTATCGTAACAGCCAAATGGAAGAGATTGACAGGACAAAGCATGGAGGCAGGTAGGTGGAGATTTCATTTCCTCTTTAGGCAAGCCTCCCTCCAGTATCTAGATGTGTTCACCAACCTGGAAGCTTTCTGAGCCTGCTTTATAGGGATATTTGTGTAGGTTTCAACAATTACTAAGCCTCATTGCTCAAATCACTGTCCATTGACTCTGGGAGGTGGAGAGGTAGGGCTGAGAGTTCTCACCCTCTATTCATGCTGTGGTCTTTTTGGGAACCCACTCACCCTGAAGCTATCTATCTGTGTTAGCATATAGAAGAATATGTTTGACTTCAGAGATTCCAAGGGTTTTGGAACTATGTGCCAAGAATCAGGGACAAAGACCAAACACACACACACATACGTACACATACGTGCACATGCATGTGTGTGTATTATTTATTTTTTCCTCCATTATACCAAAATTGCTTTAAGGCACTAAACTCAGGTAATATTTTGTTCAGCAGTTCATAACTAACCCAAATATTCTTACCTGGAAAAGGTAACAAAAATCTGAAAATATGGCCATGATTTGGGAAAGAAGGACTTTTTAGTAAAAGGATATTAGAGACACCTGAAATCAGGCTCCACTGACACTGGGTTGTAACTTTACCTTTTAAGAGAAAAAAATTCATGGAATCCTAGATGGCTGCTGCTTTTTCAGTGACTCTTGCAGGAGGGCTCTCCATGTGGCCTTGAATAGATGATTTTCTCCCCTGTTTAGGCTCGTGGTTCTTGAGAATCATAGAAGGACCTGGGGATGCAGCATCATGAGATGGCACAGGACTGGCTACAACAGCCTGGCTCTGTTCCAGCTCTCCCCCAAATAGGATGTCCTTCAACGCTTTAGCTCTGAGTCACATGCTCAGGGGTATAATGCCAGAATGGGCTTGCTTTCCAGGGTCTCCCAGCTGAGTGTATGTGGGGCCTGTGCATTGAGACTCTATCCACCCCAGTTAGCTTTCCTGGGCCTGGGGAGTCAGCCAGCTAGCAATAACTCCTAAGCTTCTGTTATCTCTGTCTGTCTGTAGGTAATAAACCCACTTCCCATAGCTTGTGTGTAGGTGTTCTGTCTCATCAGACTCAGATAAATTGGTAACCAGGACACAGTGAACCTGCTTCACATCCCCCCTTGTTTGCATGAAGAATGCTTTGTTTGGTAAATTCCAGAAGCATTCTTGGAAGAAATGATTCTTTAGTGCCAGGGATGGTATGAAGGCAAAAGCCACATCCATCCTTCCCTTCTGGGCATTCATTTATTCAACAAATATACACTGAGTACATGCCAGGAACTGGAGGTGTAATGGTGAACAAGGCAGAGAAAGTCCCTGCTCTTATGGAGCATGCTTTTCGGTGGAAGGAGATGAAGAATAAACCAACCAGCCGCCGACAAGATCACTTCAGGGGATGTAGATAGAGGTGCTTGGAAGAAAATGAAAGCCTATGATAAAAATGGTGTCTGTGAGTCTTACCTGGCCACTTCTGATCCCCGAGGATGCATTCATCTTATGTTGTTACAACTTCTTGATTCCAAAAAATCTAACTACACTCCTCTTTTCATTCTAGGGCGTTTTTTCATCCAGCCATAAATGAGAACTTTGACACTGCAATTTGGGAGAACCCTTGAATTAGCTGGTTGTTACAGAAATGACACACACCCCAAATTCACATAGAAAAGCTCAGCCCTCAGTAATTAAGTTGCAACAGACTGAATTTGGGGGCCCCCTCTGAATTAAGAGCAGCTTCCTTGTGCTAAGAATGGAAGTGGAGGGGCTACAACCCTTCCACCCTGACAGCACCAAGGAAGTTGAGAATTTGCCCCTGCCCTGCCTGTCTAGCAGAGGCCAACTAAATCTACATATGTATATCATGTGGCTTTTATTTCTATGTATTATACTTGTTTCAGTGGTTACTGGTGAAGCCATCTAACTGCTTCTTCCCAGTTTGATCAAACTGCCCATAAAGTTTATTTTCCCCCTTTCCATCTTTTGATTATTTTTCTTGTGAGTGGGTGACTGAATACAGCCAGCAGGACCCAGGCCATGTCCCTGGGCTACACTGCCAAGGTGGGTGGATGGGCAGTTACCAGGGGCAGATCACCAAAATGATTTTACAATAAGCCTATTGTGTTAAGTCCCATGGTGATTCCAAATGTCCCCACCCTTTCAAGTACTTTTTAAAAATGTATATCTATATTTTAAAATATTTTATATTTTTTAGTACATCTTAACTTTTTTTGAAGTTAGAACAATTGTACATATTATGGGGTACAGTGTAATAATTTGATACATGTATACAATGTATACTGCTCAAATCAGGGTAATTAACATTTTCATCTCCTTAAACATTTATCATTTCTTTGGGATGAGAAAGCTCAAACTCCTCTCTTCTAGTTATTTATATAATATATAAAAAATTGTCACAATTAGTAACCACCCTGTGGTGACATAGAACATTGGAAATTATCCCTCTTATCTAACTGAATTTTCATTTTATTTTATACCCCCTCCTCACATTTGGGTGCCTATCATGCTTACGGCATCCATATTTAGCTTGATGGCAGGTAAAAGGATTCCATACAGCAAAATAGATGTTTAACAGTTTGGCTGGATCATGTACACTGTGTGCTAAGAAACAGTGGCTTATGGTGTGGGTCATTTAGATTAAAAACACAAAAGAGGGCTTTATTGCATACCAGGCATGCCCTGCACAGTAAATTTAATTCCTGCTGGGTGACGGCTGCTTCCTGGGATTAGTCCATGCATGCCTGGATAGAGGATTGCTTTTATCTGTTTGGAACCCTTTATATCAATTTAAGTGTCCTTACCTCCTGCCTCCTGACCACTCAATGTTGACAGTCTTCATGATATACAGATAAGTAAACAAACTGACTTGCAGAACAGTATGTATAGCAAGTTACCTTGTGTATAAAATGAGAGAAGATATTTATAGATAAAGATTCACTCATTATTAAGATTGCTAGGTGCCAGGATTCAGAAGTAAACAAGACAGATGCAATCACTACACTCAGGGAGCTTTTACACTAAGGCTGTGAATAAAATTGATTTATTTTTAGGCATAGTGCTATTTGGAATATGGTGTACAGTTTGTAAGAAGTAAATAAAGAAAATGTCATTAAATTGGGCAGATAGCATAGCTCTCTGAGAATCAATGAAATAAAAGATAGTGATATTACTTTAATGAGTACAGAATTCAGAATAAGTGTATTGAGAAAATACACTTATTCTGAATTGAGCCCTTTTAACCAATGACTAGCAAAAGGACTGCCGGGCATGGCGTAGGGGTTAGAGGAGTCAGGACTCAATGGATTTTGCCCCCAATTCAAGGGGGAGTTGATCAGCTAATCCTAAGGAAGGAAGATATGGACCCCAGCTGTGATATTAATGAGACTTAGCTCAGCTATGTTTTGGTAGTTCTACATTTGAATTTTTCAGAGAGAAAATCATTACATCATGACTCAAAGCAAGACTGATTTGATTGCTCATGACCTGTGTTTCCACATTTCTTTATGAAAAAGTCAGACTGACTCTCTTGCAGTTAGGAGGAAGGGCTAGGCCGCATCTGCTGGACATCTTCTTTGCAATGGCTTTCACTTCTGGCCTCCTTTTTTATCTAAGGAAAGCAGCCCCGAATGGCCCTTGCACTGGCTGTCCTCAGAGCACAAAGTGGTCAAGGGCAGTGCTGTGGTGGAGGCTCCTGCACTTGCAAACCTCCCAAGTCCTTTTGCTCTTTCCTGGTCCTCAACCTGTTTGTCCACTTGAATGATTGCCACCTCACCTTTCCAAGCACTAATATGTTACAACACCAACACCACCAAAAAATCATGCAGCCTTTGGAATGTGCAGAATGGCACACTGAATTCTGGGAAGACTAATTTTATTTTAGAGAAGTCATATGGTTTAGTGGTTAGCAGCTTGGATGCTGGAGCCGGAAGGCAGTGGGTTCAAATTCCAGTTCTGCCGATGACTAGCTGGGTAACCTGATTACTTTTGTGACCTTGCAGATTTTTATTTCCTCAGGTGTAAGTTTGAAATAGTAATAACAAAACTTATCTCACAGGGTTGCATCACAGACTCACTATGCAGATGCTAGAGCTAGAAGATGCTAGAGCTAGACGGTCTAGGATGGTCCTGCTTTTTGCCAGCTACATGGCCTTGGCAAGCCCCGTTGCCTTCTTCTAGAAACTGGGCATAAATTACCCAAATATCTGTCTCAGAGAAGGCTGGAAAGATTAAATGTGTTAATGTATATGTCAAGGCTTGAATTGGGGTTCTCTGTTGAAGGCTTACCCCCTCAGACCTCAGACTGTGACCTTACTTGGAAATAGTGCCATTATGGAGGTCATAATGCAGTGTGACTGGTGTCCTTACATAAAGGATACAGATACACACACAGAGAACATGTGAGGGTGAAGGCAGAGAAAAAAGAGAGCATCTACAAGCCAAGGAAAACCAAAGATCACCAGCAACCACCAGAAGCTCGTGGAGAGGCATGGGGCAGACTCTCCCTCACAGCTCTCAGAAGGAACCAACCCTGCCAACACCTTGATCTTGGACTTCAAGCCTCCGGAACTTGAAAAAATAAATCCTATTGTTTAATCTACTCAGTTTTGAGTACTTTGTTATGGCAGCTCTGGATAACTAATGCAGTACATAAAAGCACTTGGAGTCACTGTTAATATGCAGAACATTAAATAGCTAATACAGGGAATCAGTGGGGACTATAGAAGTGGTCAGTGAATATCAATCACCATTTTTAGAACAAAAGACTCAGAGGCCCAGAATGACAAATATGTTTATCAGATTCTCCTGTGGAAGGGAAATTCATAGCCATAGGGAAAACTTGGCCTCCTTTTAGGGTGATTGCTGATTTTACTCGAATGCATGAGACTCGGTCCAGATCCTGCAACACAGCCCATTGTTTAGTAAGAACTCTACAGCTTCAGGGATGCCTGCCAAGATTGCGGGGCTGCAGGAAGACAGGGAAGCAGCAGCCCCTGGTTATGGTTGGGGTGTGAGCAAGACTTGACCCTGCAACTATATACCTGAGGGGCCATTATAACAAATCCTGAAGGATGCTGAAAAGAGTAGAGTGGGAAACACCCATTACCCAAAAGGGGCATTGGCATGAACCTCCATTTGTGCTGTGGAGAGAGTAGCTTGGAGCAGGCGGGTGCCCTCTTCACTTGCTTCTTGCTGGTGACCTGGACGGCCTTAACTTTGTCCTTCATTGTGATATATTGGAAACTGCTGTCCTTTCCTGAACACATAAAAGAGACTTAATATCCTGAAAGTTGTTTTAGCTGTTGTTGTCAAGAAAAAGTAATCTGCCTGATGCATTCTATTTTGTTCTCAGTCAACACACTGTGATACAGCCTACCTCTCCAACAACTCTTATGAAAAAGAAGTGTGGATATATAAAAATTGCCTCTGGCGTACTAAACACTGGGGGAAAAATTGCTCATTTGTTCTCAGCAGGCTTCCTGATATCTGATACAATCCTCCTGGGTCACAGAGCTTGAGGTCCCTCCAGGAGAGGGTCGATCTTCAAACTCCTCTGGTACTGGCCTGACTGTGTCCCTGTAGTTCACTGTTGAAGAATAATGGTGACTTGAGGATCACAAGTTCTCTTCAGGTTGATCTAAGGAGGGGAGGTAGAGCTAAAAGTACCTCATTTTGAAATAGAAACCTCTTTATAATCAAAATGCATTAGTCCAGTATATCCTGTTGTATAAAACACTGCTCCAAAATGCTCTGAGTGAACCCAGATGGTTGTGCAGCATGTCCTGAAGCTTCTACAAGGTTCTGTTCAGACCCATTGTTCAATTCTGCATGTCCCCATATAGTAGCTGCTAACTGTATGTGGCTACTGAGCACTTGAAACATGGCTAGTCCAAAGTGAGATATGCTGGAAGTGCAAAATACACAACAGATTTCAAAGACTTAGTACAGAAAAAGAATGCAAACGATCTCATTAATAATTTTTTATTGATTACTGTGAAATGATGATATTTTTGATATATGGGTTAAATGTTTTTAAAATATTATTTAATCTATTTTTTTAAAGTGCTACCTATTTCTTGTTGCCTTTTAAAATATTTTTAGTAGTCACTTTAAAATTCTATCCACTTCATTTGTATAAGTGTTTCTTCTTAAAGGATACTTGATTATTTTGGATAAGTTGTTTTCCAGTGACAGGTTTAGTCTTGCTTTCCAGAAATTGATAATCAATACCTCATTCAGACGTTTCATTACTTTTATACCTGGTTCAGATAACTTAAGTGACTTGCTACCAAATGTTAAAATATGTAATTGAGTCTCTTTGCTCTCATGAGTCTATTCAAATTCAAACCACAGAGCTGGCTCCAAGATGAGTCCCCAAGCTCCTTCTGGCTTTAGGATTTTATGATTCTGTTTTAAAATTTCAAGCTTGAAAAGAGAAGATAAATGTAGGTTAATTGCGGAGATTCTCAACAATTGAGGTGTGATGAAATTTTCTGAAGGTAAAATCATTTTAACCAGTCCTAATCCTGCTGAGCTGGAAACCTAGAATCACAGACTCAGAGTGGAGCAAGCAGGAGGGACGGTGCTGCCTCCTACTGGGCTAACAGGGAGCAGCAAGCGTACAGCAAAGTGTCCCTGCACAGGCGCCTTGTGCTGGTCACACCCCAGACTGTGAAGACAATAGGGCCGGGCAGGATACACAAAGTGTGGGTGTGTGTGGGGGGACTCTGACATCTCTAGCAGGCCTTCCACATGCCTCTTGCTGAAGATCTGACCCTTGATTGAAATTGGTGCTGCCCACACCCTTCTGGTTATAGCGGTTATGCTAAGGGTCTCTGTAGTCAGGATCAGTGAGGCTGCAAGAATGTGAGCACTGGAACTGTGCCTCTCCTGGTTCAGCTTCAAGGAGACAGCAGGCCTGCCTGAAGGTGCTGAAAAGCCAGAAACCAACTCAAGGGGCAGAGAGTGCTAGCTCAGGCTAGCTCACACACATTGGCTTTCTTCCCATTTCCACCAAGGGTCCTTATGAACAAAGCATTCTTCTCTTATCTCATCTTTCCAACCCACAACACACTGGACAAACACACACATCCACACCATGCAAACACACCCACTACCACCACTACCACATCTTAGTGGTCAGGGATATACTGACTTGTGCTACTTGGAGTAAAGGAGAGATCCCTGGTATATACATGGAAACAAGGAAAACAGGAATCTCAAACCTGTTACCAGGATTCTTGGGAATGGAGGAAAAGCCACATAACCTCCAGAGAAGAGAGAGACCCCTGGCACAGCAGATCATCACAGAGCCCAGAATAGATTATGGTACCTGGAAGATCATTTAGTAGCCATATTCTCCTAGATACCAGTTTTCTTGTTGTCTGCCCTCTCTCTGGCCTTCCCTTCATCCTAGAAGCTGGAATTTGTTGATCTTCAAGTAGTTAGCTGTCATAGGACACATCTCCTTCTTCCGTTATCTCTAACACATTCTAAATAAATACCTCGTTTTCACAATACATTTTGACTTCTGCCTCCGCACAGTTCCTCCACCCTAGCTCCATAATCTCCGCTTTCTCATGACCTTTTCATTATCTTTCTAATCTTGCCTGTATTTTCTGTGTGTTTTTTCTCTTGCTACCAAAGACAGAATCTTACTCTATATCTCCACTTTATATTCCTGAGCTACTCTCCCCATATCTCCATTTTATATTCTTGAGAAATAGAATTTGATGGTGTGATCACCAGTATTTCTGTTGGACAGAGTTTTCACCAGGTGTCCCATAGACTGTGGGCCATCTTTGCAATGAGTACATCTCTGGTTCAATCAGCTGTGGTCCAGGGTGGAGTCACAAGGCACAGAACATGGCCCTTTATCTCAAGGAAAAGCAGCTCAGGGAAGTGCTCTGAGGGGAACCTTTACAAAAGGTCCATGGGGGTGGCGATTCCAAGGCTTTTCTCTTCCCTTGTTCATCTGCACACACCTTCAGCTCCCACTTATAATGCCATTTCCCTGCCCAATGTCACCTTTCTTTTGTTAAAAATTTATCTATTTATTCTACTTAGGTATACATGATAGCAGAATGCATTTTGATTCATTGTACACAGACGGGGCACAACTTTTCATTTCTCTGGTTGTATGTGATGTAGAATCACAACATACATGCAGTCATACATAAAGCTATAATGTCCATCATATTCTACCACCTTTCATAGGTTGCCACCTGCCTTAGTCACTGGGCTTGCTTTTCTCATCAGTGGACAGTAAAATATGGGGAGGGAGAGAGCTGATATGATTTTGCTTCTTCAATCAGAAAAGACCTTGAAAAATAAGGAAATGTTTTATGGTGATATGGAACAACACATGTCCCCAGGATCCTCAGTGGCAAATGCCAACCACTCAGACTCCTCCCTTAAGAACATTTTGGGAAAGAAAGTATTTGGAAAGTAAGCTCAGCCATCCATCCTGAACTCTTCCTTTCTAGTTACCACTGGTCATTCCAGTAGGCTTCCGGCCCTGGGACAGCACTGGTGTTGGGGCCACTCCTCTACTTCAGCATTTTTTTAAAAGTAATTTAGCACCAACCTAAGATCCTTTCCCACCCTATGGAGTCTCTATCCTCTATTTCCCTTGAGTAGCTCTGTGATCGTGCTATTCAGAATCTTCTCGAGAGTGGAATTGCTTCAGTGCCTGCGACTCCATGGTCTCTAATGCAATAACTTCAGATAATTCTGGATCTCGATGGTCTGATTGATGAAATCTGAGAACTGAAATTGGGGCAGGGGACAGCACCTTACATCTTCCTTCCCTGGTAGCGTTCTCATGTTTCAGAAATGTGGACAACTAAACTCTTCTGAGAAGTTCCAGGTCTGTCTTGCACATGCTAATGATGACCCTTACTGTTCCGAGCCTAGATTGTTTTCTAGTAAACTTTAGGGTTTCCATAAGTGACAACTAGGCTCAAGGCACTGCAATAGAACAATTGGCTAACAGTAATCGGACAGATGTATTTGTTAAGGTAATTCTAGAATTTTAACTAACTTAAGAATGTGTAATGGTTCAATAACAATAGCAATTTATTTTCCCCCTCACATAAAGCTCACAGTGGGCATTGCTTTTGAGTGGGTGCCTCATTTAAGCAGATATTTGAAGATCCGGATTTTTTTCCCCTTCTAGCTCTGATGTCTGTGGCTTCGGGTCTCTGTGGAGCATGGAGGGCTGCCTGTGGGGGCTTTTGTGGGCTAGGCCAGGAAGAACAAATATTGCTTCTATTCATATTTCATTGACCGGTGCTTAGTCACATGACCTCCCCTAAATGCAAAGGAAGTGGCAAGGTGAGGTCAGATATGTGCCCAGGAAGAAGAAATGGCGTTTGGTGCACGCATAGCAGTTCCTGTAACAACAGACAAGGCCCTAGGTCCACAGTGAATCTGCCAGTGATTTCAAGGAGTAGAGGCTGCTCCTGAGCCCAACAGCCTGACCACTGGCCCATGAGGAAGAACCAGTGAATCAGCTAACTGGTTCTTTGCAAAGAATCCTCTTTGCAAAGCTCTTTTCCAAGAAAACAGCTACTGATCACTTGACTTCCACAGATTGCTGGTAGAGAAAGAACATACTGATAAAGACCACCAGAGCTCTAATCCAGTATTCAGTTAGCTCACCGGGGCTAGGAGTGAAGTGCCCACAACTTAAGCTTACCACTTGACCCAATGATAAACTTAGCTGGTATTTCTAGACCTTTCCCTATGTGCTAAGTGCTCACCCAAGGATGCTATATGTATAAAGAGAACAGAGGACTAAGACTCTACAGGTGTGTGGGAATCTTAGGTTTGTGCTAAAGGACTAAATAAAAATGTTTGAGTGGCATGACCACAGTCACAGAGCCAATGAACGGTCCCGACCTGGGCAGTGAGTCCCCAGAGCTGAGCTCTTTATCTTACACTGTACTTCCTTGTTAAATGAGTGGATAAGTTATAAAACATTGATTTTTTTTTCTGCGCCAATCTCTTGGATTTTTGTTAGGGTAAAGACTGGTCTCCCAAACTTATTTTGCTCTGTGGGCACCAATAACACTGACTTGTGGGATGTGCAAAGTAGAGACACTGACTCTTTCAGCACTGGAAAGGCTTCCCCTGGTAGTGAGCAGGCCTCGCCTGTCTCCTCCTTTGGTCCACTCCATGGTCATTTCCCAAGCTTTGGTCCCTTCAGAACTTTCTTCCTCTTTGCAGTTATAACAAGTCAATTTTGAAACTCACAAGTAAGCAAGCAAAGGCTTCTCTATTCTAAGTGCCATCTGCCTTCCATCCCCAGGGGTTAGCCTTAATGACACATGGGGACAAAGGGGATTTAAATAACAACCACTGCAACAACTTTGAATGATCAAAAAGGGAAAATGCTTCACTATTTCAAAAAAATTATATTATCATTCTGTGACTTCAAGCAAAATTTCTATTATTTTTGCTTCTAAAGAAAAACATGAAAAGGCAATTATGAGATGGTTTTCTATTTGTTAGAAGCTTTGATTATGTGTTAGGCATGATACCAGATTCTGGGAAAATAAAGATACAAATGGTGTGGGCTAAGCAGAGCAAGGAAGAGGAATTGCCCTAAACACCGGACGAGCGCACGGCAACAGAGGGAAGAAGATGAAAATGTGGCGGGTGGCGGGCGGACAGAGCAACCCATTCTGTATGGGGGAGGGGCTTAACTATGTTAAGTTATGAAAACAAGAACCACGTTAAGTAATAATAATGTGATTATGTCTCTTTTCTGTTTGTTTCTTGAACTTAATGTTTAAGCCCTCAATATTCATATTAAATATTTGTTCAGATGTTCCCTTCCTTATATTTGTAGCCTTTGGTTCATTTTATTTTAGTTTATTTGGGGGGGACTGGGACCAGGGCTTCACTCACATTAACTACTTGCTCTACCATTGAGCTGCGCCTCTAACCCCTTGGATCATTTTTTGAAGAGGATAAACTGAGTTGGGTGGTGGAGGTTGGGTAAGCGGGAAGGGTGTGAGGGCACAGAGTTAGCAGACGGGAGGCTGTTTCCTTCTTGTGCTGTACAGAGGACCAGGACCAAAGCAGGGGAGGGGGCAGGTAGGGGCTGGGGCAGGTAGGGGCTGGGAGATGTTTTCCAATCCCAAGTCTTGGTGAGGGAGGGCAGAAGGTTGGGGTGTCTTCATAATTTCTGCCTTGAGGGATTGACCCAAGTAAGTGTGCTTGAGAAGATAGTAAGTGACATGAGTTAGAGACCCTGAGGATGGGTTGCTAGGGACCTGCAGGACATCTAGAGTGACATGATAGATAGTTGAAAGCGCAAGTCTAGAAGGTGGGTAAGAGACCAGGTTGACTAGAGAGCTCTGGGCACCATTGTTGAGTGCGCTGTGCATGGTAGGTGGCAAATTCATGCAGCTGGCGAGATCCCTCTGCGTAGGTGGGCAAAGCGTGTGGGGGGAAGAATCCCAACATTAAGGGTGAAGGCAGGGAAGGAAGAGCTCGCCCATGAAGTTAAAAGGGATTTCAGAGTCTGGATAAAACTGGGAGAGTGTAGCAACAGTTAACATCTTACCAAATGCCTGATACATCATGCTGATACTGATATCGAATGCATCTTCCCATATGCCTGATACCGTGTTGGATACTTTCTCAGGCATTATATGATTGGACTGTCATAACAAAAAAATTGTTATGAAATTGATATTATACCCATTTTACAGATGAGTAAATAGAGGCTTAGAAAGAGTAAGTAACTTACTAAAGATCACACTGCTAGTCTGGGGCAGACCCAGGATTTGGACTGTGATTTGTCTGACTTCAGAGCCTGTGTTCCCACTCGACACTAGCTTGCTGTCTTGGCATCTTGGAAACCAAACAGGGATGGTGTTTAAGAAGAAAGGGTGAGTGTTGAAGGCCGTGGTGGGGGAACAGATCTCTTTCCAATTCTGTTTCAGGCTAATATCAACAAGTGTGCAGGCCCTGGCTCAGGGTAACTGAGTCAAATAATAAAGACCGCTAATGTGGAAAGATCCCAAGAGGTACCGCAGTCTGGGAAGAAATGTGAGGGCAATTGAATCTTGGAAAATTGAAGCACAAAAGAGACTACAGGCAGGTGGAAGGTTAAATAAACTAGAGCCTCTGACAGTTGAAAACTTGAGACGTAATGATTTCCAGATTCTACTGTTTGAATATGGTGTAGCCAAGTTTCCCAGGTCTGTGGATCCAGATCTCTCTTTTCATTAGTTTCCTAATTCAGAGAGACCACACTATACATCCTGCTCTCCACATCAAAATACTAAATGTATAAAACATCTACTCTGTTAAACACTCCGAATGTTAAAATTTCTGAAATGATTCCTCTCTTCTAGGCCAACAATAACTATTACTGGTTATTGAGTCTTGACTTTGTACTAGAAACTGTTCTTTGCACTCTATTGCCATTTCTAAGACACATCAACCCTAAAAGACAGAGTGATTTTTAGAGCCATTTTACAATTGAGGTCAGTCTGGCTCTCGAGGCAGTGCTCTCAGGCCCTGTATCCTGTGGATGGAGGACACCTGCAGCTGGGCCTTCTGCACAGCTTGGGAATCCTCTCATGTTTTTCATGCATTTCCTTAGAGTTAAGTTGCCCTGGGTGCATTTAGGAGAGAATTTGCCATTAACAGTTGTAATGTACATGCACCAGAAGATTGCGTTTTGTTCTCCATTCTTTCAGGAGCCTTGGACTTGAGACAGTTCACAAATTTCTTAGAAAGAAATTCGTTTCAAATGTTATTCTAAAACAAACTTTATACACAAGAGTATATAAAGCACATCTGTACAACATAAAGCATAGCAATGCAGTGTGTGGGTATCTGCCCTCTGGGCCAGGGAATGGCTCCTCCCCAAAGCCCAGAAGTTTCTGGTGTGCTTCTCCACTGTGTTTCCCTCCCTTCCTCCAGGAGGTGGTTGCCACTTTGAATGAACTCTGTGTTGATTAAGCCTTTGCTTTTCTTTAGAGCCCCATCACTTAGGATTGTTTCCCTAAACAATATACATTCTGGTGTTGCATATTCTTTAACTTTCATTAAATGGAATCATACTCTTTTCTTGCTTGCTTCTCTGTCTCTCCATTATGTTCTTGTGATTTATCCTGATCTTTGTTCATGCCGTGGCCAGGATGCAGTGATCATATGCTGCATCGTGGCTGGGCCGTGCTAGTGTTTATCAAGCCATTCTCCCACAATGGGCATTGGGGCAGTTTCCAGGACTTGCTCTCTCCAACTATGGCACTTTGGATATTCTGGTACTAATGGTGTTCAGATGCACTAGTTTCTTTACAGTGGACTGGTTGAATCTGCTGTTCAGTCTGCAGTCCTTGTAGTTTTTCTCTCCAGGGACATTATGACAGCTATTGGATTAAGGCAGTAGATAGAATATGTGGCTTAGGCATGACTGCTCTGCCACCATTCTGTCTATGTTCAAATCCTCATGCTACCCATTAGCTGTGTGACCTTGGGCAAGTTACTTAATCTCTCGGAGCCACAGTTTCCACATTTGCAAAACATGGTAAAAAGACAGGGCTTATTTCTCAGGGATGTTTTGGGGATTATGAGAACTGATTGCTTATGGAAAAGACTAGCAGTGTTCCCAGCTGAGAAAGGGTTGGGGAAATGTGTATTCCACCCCTTGTGGGTCCAGGTGGAGGGCTTCAGTTAGGGCAGCATTCCTGCCCCTCTCACTCCTGCTTCCCCAAGGGAGAAGTGATTTATTTTTCTACTATGGAGTCTAGGAGAATAAACTGAGCTGGACACTGGTGGTCAACTGGTGTTGAAACAAGCCAGGCTGCAGAGGGGTGTGTTCTGATCTGGTTTCTCCATATGGCCAGTAAAGGGGGACAAGTGACAGCCTATCCTCAGCAAAAGGTGATGGAGCACTGCCTTTAACTCGCCATCTGGACCAATTGAAGGAGTGAATGTTGCCTCTTGCTGTGCATACTGCAAAGCCCTGCTGCCCGTCACTCAGCCAGTGTGGGGGCTGGCCTGCGGTCTCCACCCATAAATGGAGTCCTCTCTAGGTGGCTGCAAACTGGAGAAAGGGAAGAAAAAGGGGCATCATTTATAGACTCCCTAAGCATTCCGTGCTAAGTGAATTGACCACAATTATGATCATACAAAACAGTGTGGGGCTCTCCAAGTTCAAGGTCCTGGGCAAACTGGCTGGAGTGGGGCTAAGTCGTCCAGGCAGGTTCTGAGCTGAAAATAATCACAATATCAAATCCAGACAATCTTTGTAGTTCATTTCACTGCATGAATGAAATGGATGCACCCTTTCAGTGTAGCCCATGGACAGGCAGCTGATCTAGTATGAGGGCTTCCCAGCCATCAGCACATCTAGCTTTCAGAAGGAGAAGGAGAGACATCCTGGCAGCCTGCCACCTTCCTGATTTGCCAGTCAACTGAGGATCTGATTTTCTGGTCCTGAAGTCCCAGAAGGCAGGGTTTCGCGGAAGGTCACAGAGGGGTCAGGCTGGAGAGAGAGAGACAACATGTATTAGACATATGAAGTGAGACAGAAGTTAAAGATGGAGGAAGGACATTTTGAATATTTGTTACTATTGAAAAATCATTATTATTCTGAATCTTCTATAAGTGAGAGTGTTCCCTAGATTCACATGATTGAAACTGAGAGAGACAGAGACAGAGACAGAGAGAATGGCAGAGGCAAATAGAGACACAGAGAGAGACATACAGAGACAGAGACAGACCAGTAAGACAATGACTGTGAAAGAAACAGATAGTGAGAGACAGAGACATAGGGAAACAAAGAGGAAGACACAGAAAGAGGAGAGAGGAGAGTGGGGAGGGGATGAGAGAGGGGGGGAATATCAGAGCAGCTCTGAGCTAGACAGAAAGCAGGGCAGCAAGTCTGCAAGCCGCTGGGTACACCTCACCCCATGTTTACCTTCTGTTAAATAAATGCTGTGTCCCCAGTGACATTTATCAGACTGTGAGTTGTTTTCAAAGAGATCAAAACATTCTTTTGGAAAACACAGACATGGACCTGAGTTCCTAAAAGCTATGTAAGCCAAAGGCACTCTGCCCCCAGCCTTCTCCACACTCTCCAACTCTGCCTCTCAGGGCTGTGGCAGGAGGACTTTCACACCAGCCAGGCAGCACAACTGCAGGCAGGCAGCTGGTGTGTATGAGATGGGGTCACAGCTGGCACCTCTGGGCTCAGCACATGGGTCTTCTGCTTGTGGTTTTCAATCACTGTCATTTCCAAGAGCAGCAGGTATGGCAGAAGAGCAGGATCTCACCATGCCACAAGCTGTGGGCTTGCAGATCTGCTACCCGCTGTTGATAATGATGTTCCTTCAGTAGCCAGGTCTCTTAGGCTCCCCTGTCTCAGGGTTCAGTCCTGTTGATTGTTTTGCCTAGAACTACCTCTACAGCTATTCTAGGTTTGGCCTAAAGATCTATCCATTTGTAGTGAACAGCCTAATTGTAGTGAGCAGCCTAATTTGATGTGCAAACAGACTGTAACCCACTCTTACAACAAGTAGTCAAATCTCAACCAATCACAAGTGTCCAAGTGTTCAAAACTAGCTTCTAATAGCACAGATGACATCCATAATCAATCATGCCATCTCTGTACCTCATTTCCCTTTTCTGTGGACCATTTCCTTTTCTCTGGCTACAAATATAACCTAGTCATGTGATGAAGACCCTGAACTGGAGTCGATGGCCTATTCTAGAATTGCAAATGAGATTTGCAAAACTGTATTCTTTGTAAAATATTTTTTAACTCCACTTGAACTAGATCTGGTCTCCTCTCATTTTCTCTTGGACATTGGAGTCTGCCTCTGGATCCATGGCTGCGCTGTGTTTTCAGTCTCAGGATTAGTGAACTGAACACTCCCATCCACCCTGCCTCCATGTCCAACCAACACCGTGGACCCCTCAGACTCTGGGGGAGTCTGAGGACAAAACCCCTTGAAAAGAGTGGCCAGGTCACATGGGATGCTAAAATGCTGAAATAGCAACCGCTCCAGGCCCCTCAAGTGTCCTTCTTTTGCCCCTTTCTGGCTATATTTCTCAGACCCTTCCCTCAGGACCCCTGTGATCACTCAAGCAAAGATTTGGTACTGGTACAGCACAAAGCTTCCAAGATCTTGCTGCACCTCCAGGCACAGACAGTTCGAAATGCACTTGCCCATGAGGACAGGGAAGGCTTTGATGCTGTGTTGATATAAGTCAGAGAGATGCTTTGGTAGGAAACAGGACACTGGACTGCCCAGCTCTGCAGAGGATAGATGTGAACTGGCAGGAGTTACCACCAACACTCTCTGATCAGCATCCCCCTCCCCCTCTGCCCTGGTGCTCACTGAGTGGTAGCACAATTGCCTGGGTTTAAAGTTAGCTCTACTACTTTCCTGTGTGACTTGGGGCAAGTTACTTATCTCTCTGTCCTTAGTGTTTTCCTCTGTGACGCGGGAATAGCTGTAGGCTTCACTGGGTGAGGGAGAGGATAAACTAAGTGCTCAGGATGTTATCCAGCACTCTGTGTGCCTTAGTTGTGATTCTCTCCATTTTGTGCAGGAGGAAACTCACAGGCAGGCAGTGTGTGACTTCCTCTGAGCAAGCAAATAAGGAAGTAGTGAAATTGCTGGAGCCCATATTCTTCTAGTTCCAATGTACTTAAACCCCAAATCTGTAGCACACCCAGAAACTCACCCTGAACTGCCCCTTAGAGCCAGTTATCTCTGAATACTAGAATTCTCACTGTATTCGATTTCTTTCTTTGTTTTTAAATTAATTTTAATTTTTCAGTACTGGGGATTGAAATCAGGGGTCCGGTTCTTTTTTTAAGTTTTTATTTTGAGACAGAGTCTTGCTAAGTTGCTGAGGGTCTTGTTACATTTCTGAAATTGGCCTCAAACTTGCAATCCTCCTTCCTCAGCCTCCCAAGTCACTGGAATTATAGGTGTGCACCACTGCTCTCGGCTCCTTTATTCATTTTTTGTAGTTGCTATAACAAGTTAACAAACTTAGTGGCTTAAAGCAACACAAATTTATTCTCCTATAGTACTAAAGTTCTCAAATGCATTCACTAGGGACATTTGTTAAAAGCATACATCGCCAGGCCCCATTTCCTGAGAGCTGATGGCGCATCTGGATTGGATCCAGGACTCTGCACTTTAACAAGAAGCCTGTGCTCTCCTGTCTCCTGACCTCCTGTAGATTCTTCATGCTGGTTGTCTTTGGATCATGTTTGGAGAATTGCATTAAAACACAGTAACGCTAGTTGGTGGTCATTTGGGGGAATTTTAAGTACAAAGTCTAGAATCAGCAAAAGGCTAAAAGGAGCAGGTCATCTGACACAGAGAAGCTGTAAAAGAAGAGAGTGTGGCATCCTATGCTGCGATACCTCTTCAAATGCATGGGGGCTGTTGAAGTTTGTGATTATTGATCCCCTGAGACTGAATCATCACCTCTGAGGTCAACTGTGTTCAAAGCATCTTACCTTCCACCTTCCCACTGGACCCCAACCAAAAGAAAGTTTTATGATAAAGTTTTATGATAAAGAGAGAGAGCATTTTTAACTTGCTCAGCCTTGCAAACTCAATCAAGTGTTTTCCTGATCCACTTGAATGATAAAGTGTAACTTGTAATCCTGGTGATACTGACTTTCAGCCATCATGTAAAGGAGAAAAGGCAATTCCAATACAAAGACAAAAACAAAACAAAACAAAACAAATACCACTTCAAGTCAGAATCTTGTTGAGTTGATCCAAAGTTAAACACATTTTGCATGGCATCTATGAACTGTGAATTGCTTCAGAGATGTTTTATGGATTTGCTCTAAACTTGAGAGCAGCAAAGACTCAACGTCTTGAATAATGCAAATGCAGAAAGAAAAATTCCACCTCCTCTTTGCTGAGGGGTGTGTTAATCTTTTCTTGGAATTCACAGTCTGACCTTGAAGCCCAGTGGAGAAGTCCTGGGAGGGCTGCAGAACAGGGCCTTGTTCCCCAGGGAGCTGGTACTTTTCCATGTTCCAGGGCTCCAGGGAGGGAGCTGGACATGTGATTATGGCCTTTATCCCCTTTTTGTCTCTCTGAATAGGCAAAAATGATTGTTCTTCAAATGACATTCTATTTGGAGCTCCTGAGACAGTACAGGAGAAAGAAATAGCACAGGAGTGGTTGGTGTTCTGAGTTAAGGCCGATGATAATAGAGAAACTGGCATTTGGAAGAGTTCTGTGCAAAGAGGAAAAGTACTGGAATGAGACCAGCTCAGAGGAGAGGCTCAGTTGCGTAAAATGTCACTGGCCTGGAAGCTCACCCCTCTGAGCACCAGCTTGTCTTTTGAAAGCATATCTGATGAAAACCTTTCTAAAACTTTATCACACATTTTTTTTTTTTTTTAGTTTTTTAAATGGAGAATATGGAACCCATTTTAATGCTAGGGTGGTGAGGGCTGTAGAAATCATCTCACCCAATCTCTCCATTCTGCAAATGATGAAAGTTGGTGGATTCACATCAAGCAACAAGCCAATCATGGTAGAACAAAGCTCTCTAGGAAATATTTGGATAGTCTTATTTTTTTTGGTGGGAGGTACGAGGGATTGAACTCAGGGGCACTCAACCATTGAGCCACATCCCCAGCCCTATTTTGTATTTTATTTAGAGACAGAGTCTCACTGAGTTGCTTAGCATCTTGCCATTGCTGAGGCTGGCTTTGAACTCAAGATTCTCCTGCCTCAGTCTCTTGAGTCGCTGGAATTAGAGGCATGCACCACTGTGCCTGGCTTGATAGTATTTCGATTCCATTTTTCCATTATTTTTTTCTCTTTAAAGTTGCATTATTTTCTTGCCTAATACTATTTTTTTAAAAAAGTAAACTATGGTTAAGAGAATACCCATAGAGGTTTTCCTTTAGTTGCAAATATAATTTTGTAGGAGGTCAATCAGAAGATACCGACACTGAGAACAAGCTGTCACTCAGGCTCAGGTGCTTTCTTCTGCTCAAGTGGATCTCTTTCTTTTTCTTTTTTGCTTCTATCTTTTTCTTTTCTTTTTGCACCAGGGATTGAACCCAGGGGTGTTTAACTACTGAGCCACATCCCCAGACCCCCTTTTTTATTTTTTATTTTGAGACAGGTTCTCATTAATTTGCTTAAGACTTTGCTAAATTGCTGAGGCTGGCTTTGAACTCATGATGCTCTTGCCTCATGAAGCCACTGGGATTACAGGCTTGTGCCACTGCTCCTGGCTTCAGGCAGATTTCTACTTTTTTACATATTGCTTCCCGAAAAATCTAGACTTTATCTCAACTTATACAATACTACCTTCCTTCCTCTTCATTCCGGTATTGGTGGCTGCTCTTGTCCTTTTTCCCAGAACGAAGTTCACTCATGATTTATCTCCCCAAGGCCAATGTCATTTTCCTAACAGGAGCCCCCATGTGGAAAGTACTATATAGAGGTTGCTTTACCTACCTGGTAGCAAACATGGCTAAACAGCATTAACAATTCCATTCAATTTGTTCCTTATAGAAATATATTCAATCTTTCTCTTTCAGGTCTGAGAAGATGAAAACTATTTTCCTGCTTTGCTTTCTCTAATCTAACAGAGATACCAAGCATGGCTGAAGGATAGAGATTGTGCTATGTGGTTTAATTGTTAATACAAAACAGCGCATTGCAAGAAAAATCAAGGCTTTCATGGCATTTAAAATGGGATGATATTTTCCATTTTCATAGGAGAGAAAATATGGATTTTTTGATAAATGATTTTAAAAAATCTAAATACTAACATGCATGGCTATTTTAAAATCTATTCATGATTTATTATTTTGTCAATGCTATTAAATTCTATTTCTCTGTTTCATTATGGCTTCAAGAATAGTCTAGAAAAGATTAAAAAAATGAAAAGCTTCATTGTTGCCAACCATTTAGACTGTTACTTGAAATCTCTTTACTTATTTTTTGTTGAGGCACAAAACTGAAGTGCACATTGAAATAAAATGATACAAGTATAGAACTGAATACATTTTTACATAAATATGTACACATTTATATGGTCATGGAACTACCACCTGCATCAAGATATAAAAATCCAGAGCACTGCAGGAAGTTCCCTCATGTCCCTTTCTGTCTATACCCTCGTCTCTAAGCACTGTTGTGATTTCTATCGCAATCCATTAGTCTTGCTGCTTGTGCACTTCCTGTTAATGGAGTCACATGTGTTTGTCATTTGGGTCTAGCTTCTTTGGCTCCATATGTCTATAAGATTCACTCATCTTGGGTTTTTACCAGATTTGTTATAGTTATGTGTAGCATTCCATTATAAAAATGGGAAGAATCCATTCATCCTCCAGTTGATGGGCATCTGGATTATTTTCTATTAATACTGGCTTATTATAAATAAACTGCTAGGAATATTCTGGCATATGACTTCTGTTTGGCACAGCACTCATTTCTCTTTGGTCTACACTCAGGAGGGAAAGGGCTGGGTAGGTGTGTGTTTATTTCTAGTCATTATCACCAAACAACTCTTCAGAGTGGCTGACCTATCGTCATGTGGAAAGTTCTACTTGCCCCCTACCCTTACCCAGCTCAGTGTCCACTCTTTAGTTTCAGCCATTCTGGTGTGTGTGTGTGGTGGTATCTTATTGTGGTTGTAATTTGTATTTCCTTAGGAAGCAATGATGTTCACCAACTTTTCACATGTTGATGGTCTAGTTGCATAATAGTTTATGTGAAGTGCCTTTATCTTGCCCTTTTAAAATTTGGATTGATTGTCTTTTCTTATTGATTTGTAGGAGCTCTTTATATACTTTTTATTTTTTGGTGGTGGGGTACCAGGGATTGAACCTAAGGTTGCTTAACTACTGAGCTACATCCCCAGCTTGCTTTCTATCTATCTATCTATCTATCTATCTCGAGACAGGATCTTACTAAAGTTGCTTAGGGCCTTGCTAAGTTTCTGAGGCTGGCTTTGAATTTGTGATCCTCCTGCCTCAGCCTCCCAAGCTCCTAGGATTACAAGTGTGTGCCACCATACCTGGCTCTTTATATAATCTTGACGAGTCCTCCCTTGTATTATTTTTATATTTTTCTTCCATTCTGTAGCTTGTCTGTTTGCTATTATTATAGTGAAAAACAGAAGTTTTTAATATTTTATAAATTGAAACCCAATTTATAAAACTTTGTTTTTGCTATTATAATTGGTCCTTTTGTATGTATTGTTGAAGAAATCTTTGCCTATACAGAGGCCAAGAAAATATTCTTCTATGTACTTTATATTATATTATGTTTATTTATTTACTTTTGCTGTGTTGGGGATCAAACCCAGGGCTTTGTGCATGTCAGACAAGCACCCTAACACTGAGCTACAACCCCTGCCTATGTATCTTTTAGGAGCTTTACTTCTTTACATTTATATCTATAATTCATTTCAAATTGACTTCTGAGTGTGATATGAGGCAGGGGTCAAGGCTATTTTTCCTCTCTTATGGACATCCAGCTGCTCCAGCATGTTTTATTGAAGAAGCTTTCCCTTCTTACTATGGTGGTGCTTTTGTTGTAAATCAAGTGACTCCATGTGTGTGGGTCTGTGTCTAGACACAGGAACTTCATTTTTAGCATATTCACCTCAAATATTCTGGTGGATGTCGCCTTGGGCTGAGTGTAAGGAACCCTGACTTCCAGGGATGGTTTGCCAGGGAGAGCTGGGAGACTCAAGATTCAAGGACATATTGATCTATTTGCTGCCGTATCTGATATCCCCTCTTAGCATGTGTTCCCCAACCTATAAAGCTGTTAGGTGATCACCCTTCTCCTTCAGTCACTATGGATAAATACGATGGCTACCTGACCTATACCTATTAAGTTTTTCTTTTTCTCTTGGGAAATTTGACATGAGAGTCACAGAGATTGATGAGATTTGAGCCCAATGCTTTCCATTTTATGTAGATTGTTTACTTCTATAAAAAGTTCCATTTACCGAGGTGTGGTGGCACACACCTGTAATTCCAGTGACTTGGGAGCCTGAGACAGGAGGATTGCAAGTTTGAGGCCAGCTTCAGCAATTCAGTGAGACCCTGTCTCAAAATAAAAAATAAAAATAAAAAGCATGGGGGATGTAGCTCACTGGTAAAGCATCCCTGGGTTTAATCCCCAGTACCAAAAAAAAAAGAAAAAAAGAAAAAAAAGTTCCATTTTTATTCAAGCTAGTTTGGGTGTTTGTTGCTACCAAATGAACTTTGACGAGAACACTTGGCTTTTCCATCTCTCAGAACATTCAGATTTTCTGTCACTTCTGATGTAAAACAGGTCATCACCCTGACCTTGGTGCTGAGGAGAGATGTGATAGTGCAAGCAAGCAAAAGCTGCCCAGGAGCTGACCCCATGCGTGAGTGAGCAGGAAGCAGGTAGAGAGCAGGAAGGAGCCACCATGGGGATTGCTGAAGGGGATAAACAAAGAACAATGATGCCTCCCAGGTATTTTTTTCCCTACTGAAAACCAGAGACACCTGTTCATTCAGGAGATCATGGTGATGTGCTTCCCACAGCCTGGAGAAGAGGCTGCCCTCCATTTTGGAGAAATCCATGTACAGTGGGCATGACTGATGTCTCCAAGAGGAAAGCAAGACACTGTCTGTAAAGGAGGGCTTGTAGAATTTGGAGGCAGCAAAAACACCAGCCTGATTATAATTTGTCACTAGCAAAAGGACCTCTAATCAACCAGACTGTATCCTTGTTGGATAAAAAGTAGGTAAACATAAAGGTCAGGGTCGGCATGGACTATGTACCATGGACTATGTACCTGGCATGTGCAGGCAAGAGAAATGCCACCCTGGACAGCACCAGCCTTAAGGAGCCTAGGGAAGGCACTCTGCAGGGGCAGAGACCAAAACCAGGAAGAACACCTTCAGAACCATTGGAAGCCTCCTTTTCTCTAAGCCGCACTCCCCAGTCACTTGGTGGCCAATGGCCAATATATCTTCCTCACTATATTGCAAGTAGAAAGACAATCCCTTGGAAAGGAGTAAAACTATTTTAGCGAGTAGAAAGAAATAGCATTGCCTGTCTAGTTTACGTATTTCAATGAGCTTGAGCAGCCAAAGTTAGCATTCTTGTTTTCAACCAACTCTGGTACACTAATAAAGCTGAGCATAAGATGCTGGTTGATGTCCTGTGAATCAGTTCATGGAGGCTGTGAGATCATCTTACATTATCATAAAATGTTATTTAAAAAACCATCTCACCATTGCCCTAGGAATCATCTTGAGGGCTGTATAATTCATAATGGCATTTATGAGAACTTTGTAGTAGGTACTTGAGAAATGTGTTTGCATCGGAAAGCACTCATATCTTCAGAATATGCAGTGTTCTGTGATTTGTGATGGAGCGTACAGGAGAGAGAGGGAGCATGAGAAATGAAGTGATATATCAGGTGGACAGGCCGCCATAACTAAACACCACAGACAGGGTGGGCCGAAGCAACAGAAACTTGTATTCCTGTAGCTTTGAAAGCTGGAAGTTCTAGACCAAGGTGATTTGTGGATGGCCACCCCCTTGCCACCTCTTTATGGTTAACCCTGTGTACACATGCCTCTTCCTCTTCGTATAAGGACATCAGTCACATTGGACTAAGGCCTTACCCTGACATCCTCATTTTCACTGACTCACCTCTTTAAATGCCCTATTCCCAAACAAGGTAACATTCTGTTAC
>PVHX01003899.1:0-55776 GCA_004024805.1 Geosciurus inauris | reverse complement strand
TCATTTAAAAACCAATAAACTGGTGAGGAACATAAATATCCCAAGTAGTGTGGGCATATCGGCCCCATGTTGGCGTAAGGGTTGCTGTTTACGGAGAAGAGCTTTTCTGTGGGGAATGGTCTTTCAGCAGGCCCAGAAGAGGAGAATTCATGCTTCCTGTGCAGAGGCATCCCAGCACCCTGGTATTTTGTCAGAGTCCAACTGGTTCTGAGACAGGGTTGCTGGACCTTGAAGAGGGGGTCCTGTCAAAAGCCCCAACTCTCACTGCTGTGCAGCCGGAATCAACTTGTTCTTTGCCAATAGCTCTCCAAATTTATGAAGGATGAGAGGAAACAGTTGAGTATAAACCAGCTCAAATATAATCTTTGTTGCCCTGGCCATGTCTCTAAAGCTTCTGATGATGGATCGTGCTCCCAGGCATGCTCTACTTCATTTGCTCCTGCCAGTTGCCAGGACAGAACTGATGTCAAGAGGGTTGTGGAAAACACTAGAGTAGTAAATGAAGATTTGCAGGGAGAAGGACCTCAACTCAGATTTGGAATGACTAAGGTATGTATTCATTTGTTTCTTGAGCACATACTGGACCAAGGGATACACTTCTGATGATACAGACAAAAATTCCTCCTCTACGCAGCTTTCACTCTACTGGGCAGAGACAGTTAATAAATAAAACCATTATGTGAAATGTGTCCTGTGTCAGATGGCGATATATATTATGGTGAAAAATAAGGCAGAGAGGAGGAATGAGCAGGTGGTGGGCAGCTTTGCCATTATGAAGGGCAGCCAGGAAAGACTTGGAGGAAAGTCTTGAGGAAGGTGAGGAAGCAAGCCATGGAACTACCAGGGGACACATGTTCCAGGCAAAGGGACCTGGTGCCTGTGCCCTCAGGTACATGCAAGAAGAGCCAGGGAGCCAGTGTGGCTGAAGCAGGAGACGGCGGTGAGACCACACGGTGGAAGGAGGTGAGAGCATGGGCAGGGCTGGACGGGCTGGTCACACAGGGCTTTTGTAAGAGCTGTGATTTGGACTTTGAGTGAAATGGGAAGCAGTTGAGGGTCTGAGTATACAAATGGATGATTTATTAACTTTTTTTTTGGTACCAGGAATTGAACTCAGGGGCACTCGACCACTGAGCCACATCTCCAGCCCTATTTTGTGTTTTATGTAGAGACAGGGTCTCACTGAGTTGCTTAGCACCTCCCCATTGCTGAGGTGGCTTTGAACTCGTGTCTCAGCCTCCTGTCTCAGCCTCCCAAAGTGCTGGGATTACAGGTGTGTGCTACCTTGCATGGCTGATTTACTAACTTTTAAAATGATTGAAAACTATTTGAAAGAAAGCATGAGTAGAAGTAGAAAGACTACTGAAGAAGTTACTGCAAACAGCCAGGTATGATCTGGTGGGGACCTGGACCAGGTGGCAGAGACTGGTGGTTGGAGCACTGATACGTTCTGAAGTAGAATCATTAGGATCTATGGACAGCTTAGAAGTAGTTTGTGTATGAGAGGAAACAAGAAAGCAGGTGGGCCTCAAGGTCTTAGGCCCATAATAACTAGCAATCTAATGCTGAAGTGACCAGAAGTATTACCAGGTGGTAGGTTTAGTCAGACAGATGTTAGAGTACCTGATAACTCAGACATCACTCCTCTAGACTTCACTGTGAGTACTTAAGCGTAAATAATGGTTAAAATTCCCCAATCTGGCTTCACATTTCCTCCAATCCTCACACCCAGCCATTCAGCCACTCCCTCACTCATCCCTGTCTTGAGCTGCATCTCAGATATCTGTCAGGAACTCCCTGTCTCCTGAGATCTAGACGAGATTTATTTGGAACCTCCATTTCATGGTAAGTGAAAGTCCAAGTCTCCCAAGGACTTTCACCAAATCCCAGGGGCTCATGTTCTTTGGTTTCCTTTGTGTCCTGGACAGCTGCCATCCGTGCTGCCTCCATGATGTCCTCACACCAAACAGCACTGGGTCTGGGGAGCTCTACTGATGAGCTGAGATGGCACACATGTTTCTTTACTTTTCTCCTTCATCTTTTCCAGGAGTGAAAGTCATCACCCTCATTGTTTTTGGTGTAGTGGCTTAGGGATGTATTTGTGATTTAAATTTGGTCTCCATTCTGAGGAAGGAGACCTAAGGAAGCTGTGTCTTTCTTAGAGCAGTCTGAAAGGTTTCAGACAGAACTTGTTGGTTTAATTTTTTTTTTACAAAAACGCTCCTCAGGCTGCTGATTGGAGAATGGGCTGAAAGCACACAGGGACCCACTTCTGTCCGCCACATCTCCTGTTCCACCTGGCCCTGTTCCAGCTGATCTAGAGCAGGGCTGCTCTTACAACATTTACTTTGCTCGCTTTGAACTTGGGACCCAAGCTGGGGACTGGGCCATGGAAGGAGCAGAGTTAAAATGACTAGGTTCCGAACAGAGCCCCTCTCTTTCGGTCACTACAGATGCTGTATTGAGCTCAACTCCTTTTATTTGGCCTTTTCTCCCCACAGGATGAGATCTCCCTGGAGGCTCTCAGACCTCCTGTCAGTTGGCACTTGGCAGACACACCCCACCAATTTTCAGGTGTGTTCAGACATGTCTGCCTCTCGTTTTGATTCCAGCTGGGACCTATATATCTTACGAATAAATTTCATCACTGCACTCTGACCCCAGTCAATGACATTTAATATTGGTCCCTAATAAAGCTTCTTTCACACAGAAAATATATCCATACTCTAAGATGAATGTGGTCATGGTTAAGTAAAATATGAATGATTAACCTCCATATTCCGTATTTGCTTAAAAATAGTTTCTATACATCCTGGCATTGCCAGTAAAGGAAGCCAGGATACTCCTGTGAATGTACATAACTAATTGTTAACTTAGGTAGACACCTAAGGCTAAAGTCCTGATCTAGTCCTAACCCTTTTGGTCTGGGGACAGTGTGGAAAGTCTGATGTGTGCTTCAGGACAGAGTGCATGGAGACCAAGCAGGAACTTTTTCTGTCATCCTTGCCACAATGTCAGATACAACCCCCCCCCCGCCCCCCGCCTTTTTTTTTTTTTTTTTTTTCCAATAAAGCAGAGGGTAAAACTGCTGTTTGGTTTACTAAAACATAAAGCTTTTTCTATTAAAAATATTTTCTTACTTACAAAATGTAATGTGGATAAGAGTAATACATGATTAACACAGACTTGCAAATCACACAAAAAATTTTGAGGTCCTAATTTTATGTAACATAGCCCATGATAATACTTTAAATACTTTACTAATATGATATCTTCACTGAGCACAAGATTTTCTGGCTCGCTTTTTTGCATATTTACTTATTATTTTATCAACATTTATACTTTCTAGCAATTTCATTTTTGTTTGCTACAAATAAAAATGGTTGCAGTTGCTCTTGGCAAAAGTAAGATTAAAAGTACTTTTTGATTATTTTAAATTTTTTCAAGATTTAGATAGACAGATACAGATAGACAGATTTTAAGGAATTGGTTTCTGCCATTGTGGAGGCTGGCAAGTTCAAACTTTACAGGGCAGACTGGAAATTCAGGTACAAGCTGATGTTGCATTCTTGAGTCTGAAGTCTGCAGAGCAGGTCAGGCAGGCTGAAAGCTCAGGCAGGGTTTCCATGTACCACTCTTGAGGCAGAATTCCTTCTTCTTTGGGAACACCTCAGTCTCCCCCACCCCTTTTCTTTGGTGCATTATAACTACACATATCAATGGGATTTTTGTTGTATATTTGTTCCTGTACTCAGTATGATTTGGTCAATTTCATTCCTCAGCACCTCCCCTTTCCCTCTTCTCCTATCTTTGCCTGGTTTCCTTCTTCTACTCTATTGGTCTCCCTTCTATTTTATAAAATCTCCCCTCATACCCCCTTTTTCTCTCTAGTTTCCACATATGAGAGAAGGCATATGACCCTTGACTTTTTGAGGTTGGCTTATTTCACTTAGCATGTTTTTCTCCAGTTTCATCTATTTTCTTGCAAATGACATAATTTCATTATTTTGTATGACTGAATAAGATTTCATTGTGTATGTATACCAATTTTCTTTAGCCATTCATCAGTTGAAAGATACCTGGGAGAGTTCCATAATTTGGTTATTGTGAATTGTGCAACTATAAACATGGGTATGCATATGTCACTACAGTGTGATGACTTTAATTCTTTTGGATAAGTTTGCAAGAGGGGCATAACTGGATGGTATGGTGTTTCCATTCCTAGTCTTTTTTTTTCATGTTTTTAAAAATTTTTATTCTACTTAGGTATACATGATAGTGGAATGCATTTTGATTCATTGTACACAGATGGAGCACAACTTTTCATTTCTCTGGTTGCGCGTGATGTAGAATCACATCATATATGCAGTCATACATGAAGCTAGGGTTATAATATCCATCTCATTCCACCATCTTTACTGCCCGCATGCCCCCTCTCTCTTCCTTCCCTTTGACCAAAATTCCTTCATTTTTCCTATGTCCTCTCCCTCATTATGGACCAGCATCCACTTATCAGAGAGAACATTCAGTATTTGTTTTTTTGGGATTGGCTTACTTCGCTTAGCATGATATTCTCCAACTCCATCCATTTACCAGCAAATGCCATAATTTTATTCTGTCTTATTGCTGAGTAATATTCCATTGTGTATATATACCACAGTTTCTTTATCCATTCATCTATCGAAGGGCATCTAGATTGGTTCCACAGTTTAGCTATTGTGAATTGAGCTACTATAAACATTGAAGTGGCTGCGTCACTGTAGTATGCTGTTTTTAAGTCCTTTGGGTATAGACTAAGGAGTGGGATAGCTGGGTCAAATGGTGGTTCCATTCCAAGTTTTCCAAGGAATCTCCATACTGCTTTCCAGATTGGTTGTACCAATTTTCAGTCCCACCAGCAATGCCTTTTCCCCCACATCCTTGCCCACACTTATTGTTGTTTGTATTCTTGATAATTGCCATTCTGTCTGGCATGAGATGAAATCTTAGTTTTGTTTTGCATTTCTCTAATTGCTAGAGATGTTGAACATTTTTTCATATGTCTGTTGATCAATTGTATATCTTCTTCTGAGAAGTATCTGTTCAGCTCCTTAGCCCATTTTTTGACTGGAATGTTTGTTTTTTTGGTGTTAAGTTTTTTTGAGTTCTTTATATATCTTGGAGATGAGTGCTGTATCAGATGTGTGTGGCAAAATTTTTTTCCCAGAATGTAGGCCCTCTGTTCACTTCATTGATTATTTCTTTTGCTGAGAAGAAGCTTTTTAGTTTGAATACATCCCATTTATTGATTCTTGATTTTACTTCTTGCACTATAGGAATCTTGTTAAGGAAGTAAGATCCTAAGCAAATATGATGAAGATTTGGGCCTACATTTTTTTTCCTATTAGATGTAGGGTCTCTGGTCTAATTCCCAGGTCCTTGATCCACTTTGAGTTGAGTTTTGTGCATGGTGAGAGATAGGGGTTTAGCTTCATTTTGCTGCATATGGATTTCCAGTTTTCCTAGAACAATTTGTTGAAGAGGCTATCTTTTCTCTAATGTATGTGTTTGGCAACTTTGTGTAGTATAAGATAACTATATTTAAGTGGGTTCATCTCTGTGTCTTCTATTCTGTACCTTTGGTCTACATGTGTATTTTGGTGCCAGTACCATGCCATTTTTGTTACTATAGCTTTGTAGTATAGTTTAAGGTCTGGTATTATGATGCCTCCTGCTTCACTCTTCTTGCTAAGGATTGCTTTGTCTATTCTGGGTCTCTTATTCTTCCAAATGAATTTCATGATTACCTTTTCTATTTCTATAAAGAATGACATTGAGATTTTAATTGGAATTGCATTGAATCTATATAGCACTTTGGGTAGTATGGCCATTTTGACAATATTGATTCTGCCTCTCCAAGAGCATGGGAGATTTTTCTATCTTCTAAGATCTTGTTCAACTTCTTTCTTCAGTGTCCTGTAGTTTTCATTGTAGAAAGCCTTCCAACCAAGAAAAGCCCAGGACCAGATGGATTCTCAGCCAAGTTCTACAAGACCTACAAAGAAGAATTAATACCAATACTCCTCAAACTACTTCATGAATTAGAAGAGGCTTCACCTCTTTTGTTGCTTTGATAAAGGGGGTAAGAGCCATTTGTTGCTTTGATAAGAGGGTGGGGAAGGGCCACATGGCTTCTCAATGAGTTGGTCCAGAGAGATGGAGAAAGGGTACCCAGGTTAGACAATATGGGGTCCCTCTGGACGGTGGCGATCCGCGGAGCCAATCTCCTTAGGCCCCGGGGTGTAGGTAAAAATTTGCTTCGCCCCAGCAAGACGCAGAGATACCCAGGACAAAAAGGGATACAGCCAGGGTGAGGAGAAGCAAAGAACATCACTTTATTCTAGAAACTATAGAAGCTTAAATACACTCTTGGACCAATCAGAACCAAAGGTCACAAAAAAAAGGGTGCTCTTTGGCAAGAGCACAGTCTATTAGCATAGAATGGGGAAGGATGGAAGGGAGGGGTGGGAAGGTATGGAGACACTCCTACACTCTTGTTAAATTGATTCCCAAGTATTTTATTTTTTTTTTAAGCTATTATGAATGGGGTAGTTTTCCTAATTTCTCTTTCAGAGGATTCATCACTGATGTATAGAAATGTGATTGATTTATGGGTGTTGATTTTATATCCTGCTACTTTGCTGAATTCATTTATTAATTCTAGAAGTTTTGTGGTAGAATTTTTTGGATCCTCTGAGTATAGAATCATGTTGCCAGCAAATAATAATAGTTTGAGTTCTTCTTTTCCTATTCGTATCCCTTTAATTTCTTTCATCTGTCTAATTGCTCTGGCTAGTGTTTTAAGGACTATGTTGAATAGCAGTGGTGAAAGAGGGCATCCCTGTCTTGTTACCATTTTTGGAGGGAAGCTTTCAATTTTTCTCCATTTACAATGATATTGGCTTTGGGTTTAGCATAGATAGCTTTTACAAAGTTGAGGTATGTTCCTACTATCCCTAGTTTTTCTAGTGTTTTGAACATAAAAGGGTGCTGCATTTTGTCAAATTCTTTCTCAGCATCAATTGATAAAATCATATGATTCTTATCTTTAAGTCTATTGATGTGATGGATTACATTAATTGATTTCTGTATGTTGAACAAACCTTGCATCCTTGGAATGAACCCCACTTGATCATGGTGCACAATTTTTAAAATATGGTTTTGTATGTGATTTGCCAAAATTTTATTGAGAATTTTTGCATCTATGTTCATCAGGGACATTGGTGTGAAATTTTCTTTGTTTGATGTGTGTCTGTCTGATTTTGGTATCAGGGTATATTCACCTCATAGAATAGTCCTTTTCTAACTCGTGAAGTAGTTTGAGGAGTATTGGTATTAATTCTTCTTTGTAGGTCTTGTAGAACTTGGCTGAGAATCCATCTGGTCCTGGGCTTTTCTTGGTTGGGAGGCTTTTGATGGCATCTTCTATTTCCTTGCTTGAAATTGATCTGTTTAAGTTGTGTTTGACCTCCTGGTTCAGTTTAGGTAGGTCCTATGCCTCTAGAAATTTGTCAGTGTCTTCAGGGTTTTTTATTTTACTGGAGTATAAATTTTCAAATTAGTTTCTAATTATCCTCTGTATTTCAGTAGTGTCTGTCATGATATTTCCTTTTTCATCACGAATTTTAGTAATTTGTGTTTTCTCTCTCCTTTTCATTAGGGTTGCTAAGGGTTTGTCAATTTTATTTATTTTTTCAAAGAACCAGCCTTTTGTTTTGTCAGTTTTTTGAATGGTTTCTTTTGTTTCAATTTCATTGATTTCAGCCCTGATTTTAATTATTTCCTGTCTTCTACTTCTTTTGGTAGTAGTTGCTATGTTCCTCTTTTTCTAGGTCTTTGAGATGTATTGTCAAGTGATTTGTTTGTTGACTTTTTCTTCTTCTTAATGAATGTGCATAATGCAATGAACTTTCCTCTTAGCACTGTCTTCATGGTGTCCCAGAGATTTTGATATGTTGTATTAGAGTTTCATTTACCTCTAAGATATTTTTTATCTCTTCCCTGATGTCTTCTGTTATCCATGTGTCATTCAATAGTGTATTATTTAGTCTCCAGGTGTTGGAGTAGTTTCTATTTTTTAATCTGTCATTGATTTCTAATTTTATTCCATTGTGGTCAGATAGGATGTAGAGTAGTATCTCTAAGTTTTTGCATTTGCTAAGACTTTCTTTGTGACATAAAATATTGGCTATTTTGGAGAAGGATCCATATGCTGCTGAGAAAAAAGTGTATTCGTTCGTTGATGGATGGAATACTCTATATATGTCTGTTAAGTCTAAATTATTGATTGTTTTATTGAGTTCTATGGTTTCTTTGTTTAGTTTTTGTTTGGAAGATCTATGCAGTAGTGAGAGAGTTGTGTTAAAGTCACCAAGTATTATTGTGCTGTGGTCTATTTGATTCTTGTATTTGAGAAGGATTTGTTTGACATACGTAGATGCCCCATTGTTTAGGACATAGATATTTATGATTGTTAGGTCTTGTTGATGTAGGATTCCCTTAAGAAGTAAGAAATGTCCTTCTCTATCCCTTTTCACTAACTTCGGTTTGACGTCTACTTTATCTGATATGAGCATGGAACTCTTGCTGTTTACATGGTCCATGTGGGTGATACCTTTGTTGCCACCCTTTCACTTTCAGTTTGTGGATATCTTTTCCTGTGAGATGAGTCTCTTGATGGCATCGTATTGTTGAGTCTTTTTTTTTAATCCAGTCTGTCAGTCTATGTGTTTTAATTGATGAGTTTAGGTCATTCACATTCAGGGTTATTATTGAAATATGATTTGTAATTCCAGTCATTTTGGTTTATTTTTGGTTTTTACCTTGACTTGGTTTCTGCTTTCACTGGCCTTTCCTTTAGTGTAGTTCCTCTCTTTGTATATTTTCATTGCTGGTTATCATTTCCTCCTCATGAAATATTTTGCCAAGAATGCTGTGTAGTGCAGGCTTTCTTGCTGTAAATTCTTTTAACTTTTGTTTATCATGGAAGTTTTTATGTCATCATCAAATATGAACATTAATTTTTCTGGATATAAGATTCTTGGTTGGCATCCATTTTCTTTCAGAGCTTGGTATATGTTGTTCCATGATCTCCTGGCTTTTAGAGTCTGAGTTAAAAAATCTGCTGAGATCTGAATTAGTCTCCCCCTATGTGTAATCTGATTCCTCTCTCTTGTGGTTTTTAAAATTCTATTCTTATTCTGTATGCTGGGCATTTTCACTGTAATGTGCCTTGGTGTGTAGATCTGTTGTGTGTGGGCTTTTTTTTTTTTTTGTACATTTTGTGTCCTGTAAGCCTCTTGTATTTGATTTTCCAATTCATTTTTTATGTTCGGGAAATTTTCTGATATTATTTCATTGAAGAGATTGTGCATTCCTTTGGTTTGCAATTCTGTGCCTTCTTCTATCCCAATAAATCTTAGATTTGGTCTTTTGATGCTATCCCATAATTCTTATATGTTCTCTTCATGGTTTCTTACCATCTTCATTGTATGGTCAAGTTTATTTTCAAGATTGTATATTTTGTGTTCATTATGTGTGCTGCTGTCTGGTGTACCTCTCCCCATTGTCCCATTGGAATTCACTTACAAAATACAACACAGATGATAAAATTAAGAAATTTGAGACAGGAGCAACAGAGCATTACAGTAAGCATGGGATTCCCCAGAGTGTGAAGTCTTCTAAGACTGTATAGATTGTGTGTCCATGAAACTGGTCCTGATGTTGTAGCACATGAAATTGCAAAGTGCTAGGAAGAGGGAAAGCAAGGGATACTTAGATGTCCAATGGTATTTTTCACTTAAGAAGTCCAAATTATAGCTCTTGATCTTTCTCTCTGTCTAAACCTTCTCCTTCAACAGGATTCCCCCATCTTGGTAAATGGAAACCCCACTTTATAGTTGCACAGGTCAAAGTCTCAAGACTGATTCCACCCTTCCATCACACACATCATCAGCATGTCAGATGGCCTCTCCTGCCTCCTATTGCTTGTATTCTGGTCTGATGTGTGGGGTTGTGGAATAGCTTCAGCATTGATTTCCATGCTTTTTTCCCTACCACCATCTTTTTAGGGTTATTCAGAGAAACAAAGCTAATATAATACACATTATATATCATAAGGAATTGGCTCACATGATTATGGAGGCTAAGAAGTTCCATGATCTGCCATTTGCAAGTGGACACCCGAGAAAGCCAGGGGGTAGTTCTATCCTGGGTCTGAGGACCTGAGAACAGGGACAACTGATACCCCAAGTCCAAATGCTGAATAACCAGGAATGCTGATGGTGTTAAGTTCCAGTCCTAGTACAATTTCAAGGGCAGGAGAAAACTTCTGTGATACCTCAAGCAGTCAGAGGGACAGAGAGGGAGAATCTCTCCTTTCTTCTACTCCTCACACTTTTTATTCTATTTAGACCCTCAACATGTGGGATAATACCCATCCACACTGAAGAGGACCATCTGATTTACTTGGTTCACCAGTTCAAGTACTAATCTCACCTGGAGACTCCCTCACAGATACACTTAGAAATAACTTATTTTTTTTTTTTGGTACCAGGGATTGAACTCAGGGACACTCAACCACTGAGCCACATCAACAGCCCTATTTTGTGTTTTATTTAGAGACAGGGTCTCACTGCATTGCTTAGTGTCTCAACTTTGCTGAAGCTGGCTTTGAACTCACGATTCTCCTGCCTCAGCCTCCCAAAGTGCTGAGATTACAGGCGTGTGTCACCGTGCTAGAAATAATGTTTAGCCAAATATCTGGGGACTCTATCCTCAGACGTTGACCCACAAAGTTGACTATCACATTCCCTCCCTGTTCCCTTCCCAAAACATCTGTGAGAAGAACCCTTAGAGAACATTAATCAGACCATGCTATTCACTCAGTGAAAGCCACCTGATGGCTTCCCTACCTGCACAGAGTAAAATCCACTGGCTTACAAATCCACATGACCGTCTCCCCTCCGGTCTTCTGATATCACTTCCTTCTTCCTTCCTTTTCACTCTCCTTTGCTATAGTCCCCCTTGCCATCCTCCAACATATCAAGAATACTATTGCTTTTATATTTGCTCATCTCCCTGTCTGAAATGTTCTTTGCCCAGGTCTCTGCATAGCTTGTTCTCTTCCTTTAGATTTTTACTCACACATCTTATCAGTGAAGCTCCCTCTGATACGCCATACAAAAATGCCCCTTCTAGCATTCTAAGCCCGTGTTGATTTTTTTCCTGTCCTACCTGTCTCCATCACACTTAGTGAATGTCCACTTTGATGTTTTTGTTGTCTAGTCCTGTTTTAGAGAGTAGAATCTAGGGAGCAAGGCTTATGTTTCAATCGCTGTGTTCTCAAAGCCCAGAATTGGACCTGGCTAGAGGAAGCACTCAGTAAATACCTATGCAAAGAGTGAGATGGGAATCCAAGCATGGCTGGTATTGTTGAGGGGACCCTCTGGTCTCTGGGTAGGAGGACCTGGGTCAAACACAAAAAGTTGTGCTTTCAAGGTAGGGAAGTTTTTGTTAAAGTAACCCAGAGACCCTTGTCCCCCTTCCTTTTTTTTCTTTTGTAGGGCTGGGGATTGGCCTTGTGCATGGGAGGCAGGCACTCTACCAACTGAGCTATATCCCCAGCCCTGTTTTCCCTTTTTCAGTGGGTTGACATTTTATCTGGTAGCTCAAAAACAATGGCAGGTATGACTGCTGAAGATGAAGCACAGATGAAAGCACTGTCCCTACACTTGATAGTGGGCATCATACCCACTGCCTGATTCACCATCACACACTAAAAAAATTCCAATTTCTCTTAATAATGTTCCTTCCCCCATAATCCACCTATGGTGCTGGAGATTGAACCCAGGGACTCATACATGCTTCACCCCTAGTATATAACCCCAGCCCAAAAATGTTCTTTATGTAAGAATTAACTATATGGCATCTCAACCCTTGAGTAATAACTTTTTAATATTTGGTGTGACAAAATGGGAAATATGTGTGAAACACTTGGGCTGCAAACTGAAGCATAATGGTCTCTCAAAGAAAAGCCCTTACAAGATGGTTTAAATTGCAGGCTGAACTAGTCACTTTCTGTAAGGAAAACAACTTTTCTTAGAATGGTTGACTATCTAAGTCCATTTGGGTTGCTATACCATAAGCTGGGCAGCTTGTGAACAGAAATTTGTTTCTCATAGTTTTGGAGGCTTCTAAGTCCAAGATTAAGGCTCTGGCAGGTCCCAAGTCTGGAGAGGAGCTATTGCTGCTTCGTGGAGTGGTGCTTTCTTGCTGTGTCGCCACCTGGTGGAAAGAGGGCCAGGCCGCTCTCTGGGACACTTAAGGGTTGTAATCCAATTTACAAGGGCTCTATCTTCACACTCTAATTACCTCCCAAAGGTCCCATTTTCTAATATTGACATGTTGATGATTAGGTTTCAAGATATGATTTTGAGGGGACACATATATTCAGATCATAGCATTGACTTAGAAATTATAGATATTTAGATTTGAATAGTTGGCAGGCATTTTCTAGAAAATGAAGTGAGGCTGTCATCTCAGGGAGACAATTGACAGCCTTTGTCAAATTATAAACTTTGAATTTACAAGTGGAAATTAAGAATTTTTGAAAACTTGTATCCACCTCAGTGAGCTTGACTCCTTTCCAATTCTTAAAGATTTTCTGGTAAGATTAGTGATATATACTAATACGTATATATATTACCAAAAAGTCTTCAACTATTGGAAAGTATCAGTATATATACTGATATATCAGTAGTATGTAATAATGTATTTCTGGTATATGTAGATATATATACATATATATACACATAACTGATGTTTATACATATATGTGTACATATAATAATTTATTGATATGTTTAACATTTTAAGAAACTATCAAATAGGTCTTCATAGTAGTTACACCATTTTACGTTCCCACCAGCAATATATATATATATATATGCATATATACATATATAGAGCGTGTATATATATATGCATGCATATATGTATGTATATATGCATATATATGCATATATACATATATATAGTGTGTATATGTATATATATGTATGTATGTATATGTATATACACATACATATCAATATTTTCCAAATGACTATGCTGTTATAATATTATATATGGAAAACGATCTAGTCAACGTACAATGGAACAATGGGTTTTAATATAACAAAATATGAAGAATTGTTTATTTGGATTCAAATTCCATATTGTGACTTTAAGGAACTGCCACTTGTCAAGCTTTGATATGATATCAAACACATCTATAATTATCTGAAGATACTATTAAAATATAAAATATTTCCTCCTTTCCAGCTATGTGTCTCTCATTAAGTGTGACATAAGACAGATGATGCAAAAACGTCAAGCAATGACACATTTCTCACTAATTTGTTTTGGAAAATGTGGCTTCCTTTTTTTGGATGATTCTGTTAAGTTATAGTTGAAATACAATAAACTGCACATTTAAAGGCTACAATTTGATCAAATTGGACCTGTGACTCCATCAATGAAACAATCACCTGGAGAATGGTAATGAAAATGTCACACACCCCTCCTCAACAAAGTTTCCTTGTATTCCATTTTTATCCCCTTCCCCCCCTCAATTTCTAGGGAACCAATGATCTTCTTTCAATCACTAGTTTGTTTGCATTTTCTAGAATTTTATATAAATATAATTATAGACTACATATTTTGTCTTTTTTCCCCCCACAGCTTAATTATTTTGAGATTCATTCATGTTTTTGTATGTATCAAAACCTTATTCATAGCTGGGCACAGTGGTGCACACCTACAATCCCAGCGGGTCGGGAAGCTGGGGCAGAAGGATCACAAGTTTGAGGCCAGCCTCAGCAACTTATGGAGACCCTCTCTCAAAGTAAAAAATAGAAAGGGCTGCAGATGTGGCTCAGTGGTTAAGCACCTCTGGTTTCAATCCTTGGTACCAAACAAACAAAAAACATAGAAACAAACTTCTTTATAAAGATATAGTATGATTTGTTCCTTCATTCGCCTATTATTGGGCATTTGTGTTATTTTCAGGTTTTGCCTATCCCCCCAAAAGTTGCTCTGAACATGCACATCAAAATCTTTGCTTGGACATACTCTTTCATTTCTCTTCGGTGATTCCTAGAGGAGAAAGGGCCAGCCATATGCAACATGTATGCCTAACTAGATGTTAAGAATCTGCCAAATGTCTCCAGAGTAGTTGCACCCTTTGACACTTCACCAGTAGTCTACAAAGCTCAAGTTCCTCCACATGCTCACCAATACCTGGGCATTCTCACAGATCTAATTGATATGTTATTGTTGTTTAGTTGGATGACTATTAATGTCAAACCTATTTTCATGTGTTTATTTGCCATCAATACATCTTCTTTGTTGAAAGAAAACACACATTTTTTTCCCAGATATTTTGCCAAGGTATAGCCTACTACCCACCTAGTTTACATGGGGCTTCCGTTGAATCTGTGGTCCATTGTTGACTGAAATGTTGGCATGTGGTACATGATTGTAAAAGCAAACCTCTTGGGCCAATCCTGCAGGGAGCCACCAGACAGATCAAGGCAGATAACCATAATTCTTTAAGAACCAGATCCTTTCTGCTCCCTTCCACTCTGAGAACCTGCTTGGGGATCGAGGACCTCTGTGTTCCAGGCTGGTGCAAGGCTAGAGAGTGGAGATGGGGCCCCTGAGTGAAAACACACAAAACACTCTTTCTGAACATTTTGTGATAAGATGTTCATCTGATGCTGTACATTTCTTATTAGTTTCCAGGATTCTGACAATATTGCTCATTTATTTGCTGCTTTGTATAGGAAGAGGCTTCTCCGTCTCCTCTCCACCCTTCTCGCTGACTCCATTCTCCATGGTTGATTTTGTTCTGCTCTTTCTCATCTCTTTCTTCTCTGGATTTGCTCCTCCTCTTTCCTAGGTGAAGGTTCAAGTCATCTGGTTGGGTGTCTCTTCTCCAAGTGCTACAGATCTCCCCTTAAGGAATTTGTTAGTGACATTCACCACGTTTCATTTCCACTCAGTCCAAAATGCTTTCCAATTTCCTTTTTGACTTCTTCAACTCATGGATTATTCTGAACTATGCTATTTAGTTTCCAAGTCTATGGGCATATTCCATATACGTTTATTTCTAATTTAATGTTTTTGTTAGAGAACCTATTTGTATGTTATGAGTCATTTTCAAATTTACTTAGAATTATTTGAGAGCCCAGAATATAATCTATCTTGGTAAATGTTCCATGTGCACATGAAAACCTGTGCATTCCACTTTTGGGGTGTCAGCTTCTATACATGTCAATTGAGTCCAGTTGTTTGGTAGCGTTGTTTAGGTCTTCTCTATGTTTTCTGATTATCAGTTACTTGTTCTATCAGTCATTAATATGAGGACATTAAAATTTCAGGTTATAATTGTGTGTTTGCCTATTTTGCCTGTTGGTTTTTATTTTGTGTTTTGAAGCTCTGCTACTAAGCATGCTCATTTAGGGATGCATCCAAATTCTTGCTTCATTCCCCTGTATCATGATGAAGTGACCTCCTTCATCCCCGGGAAAATTCTTTACTCTGAAATCTGCTTGTCCAATAGTCAGACTCAGCCCAGCTTTCCTCTGAATGTTGTCACCAGAATCTGTCATTTTTCCATCCATCGTTTTCCACTTTTAACCTACTGGTATCTTTATATTTAGGGTAGATTCCTTTTACACAGCATGAAATTGGGTTGGTTTGTTTGCTTTCCATTCTGAAAACCTTTATCTTTTAATTGGGATGTTAGGTCATTTATATTGCATAAGATTATTGATATGATTTCATTTAAATCTGCTATTTTGCTATTTGCTTTCAATTTACTCTTTTTTGACTGTTTATAAGTTGAAGATTTGGGGGGATTCCACTTTATCTCCTTTTCTTTCTTTACAATCCTTGTGTTCTCTCAGTGGTTGCTTTAGGGTGTGGTCTTTAAGTTAACATGTTTCCCCTTCAGCCCTATTTCACATGTAGAACATACTCTTGATACCACTATTCTCCTCCAGGCTATTGTTATACACATTACTTCTATGATTTACATAAACCCCTTAATGAATTGACATCAATTTTCAGCTATCTCCTTAAATTTAAAGACTTAGATAATAGGAAAATTTACGTATATAATTACAATTTCTGGTGCTGCTCTTTTTTAAGGAGTGGTGTGGATTCAGGCATCTGGCCTCATTCTTCTGCCAAGACAACTTAAAATTCCTTGTGCAAGTTGGCTGGTGAGGATTTTTCAGCTTTTGTATTTCTGGAAAAGTTTTATTTTGTCTTCTTTTCTGAAATCTACCCTGGTTGAGCAAAGAATTCTAAGTTGATTCTTCTTTCTTTTAGTACTTTAAGGATGTTGCTCCACTGTCTTCTAGACCATTGTTCCTAACAGGAAAATCTTGTATTTTTCTGTAAATAATGTGTCTTTTTTTTTCCTTTGGGTATTTTTTTGATATTTTTTCTTTCATATTATCTTAAAGCAATTTGATTATGATGTCTTGGAATAATTTTATGTTTCTTGTACTTGATATTCATGAACTTACTGGATCTGTGGGTATAATTATAATTTTTACCTTTGGATAACTTTTTAGTGTTGTTATCTACTAATCCTATCATCTATTTAATTTCTGGGTCAGTGAAAATTCATTGGTGTTGCTCATTTTGGGTTATATTTCCTGCTTCTTGATATGCCTGGTAATTTTTTAATTAAATGTCAGACATTGTGAATTTTACCTTGGAAGATCCTGGATATTTTTGTATCCCTAAAAATATGCTTTACTTTTATTTTGAAATGCAGTGACATTACTTGGAAGCAGCTTGACCCTTTGGGGGTCTTGCTTTTAAAGTTTGTTAAGCTAGACCCCAGCAATATTTTGTCTAGGTCAGTTTCCCCTACCACTAAGGCAAGGCCCTTCTTAGTATTCTACCCAGTGCCCCAGGAATTAGGAAGTGTCCTGCTTTTGTTGTTGGGACTGGTTGTCCTTGGCCCTGTGTGAGCTCTGGGCACTCTCCCCTCTAGTGCTTTCCGGCAGTTCTTTCCCTAGCCTTGGGTTGTTTCTTCACACACATGATCTGCTCAGTATTCATCAGAATGCTTGAGGGTGCCCTTGAAGATTGCCAAGTTGACTCTGGGCAACTCTGTCCCCTGCAGGACTTTGCCCTGTGAACCTGGCACTGCTGTGTTGTTTTTTTCTTCTCTCCTGTGCCATTAACTAGTAACCTTATGTGGTCCAAGAAGATTAAAATATATACAGTCTGAGCCTTTACAAAAATGCTAGCTGACCCTGATAGTAAGCTGGTGCAATTGCACTCCATTATTCCTCTCTCGGGGATCTTTTGTTGCTTTACGTCCAATGTCTTTTTTTTTTCTTCAATGCAGGAGACAAAACTTGTTATGTCCAATGTCTCAAGAACTTTTTTATATATTTTGTGTCTCTTTTAAAAAAAAAGTTCAGGTGGACAGTGAATCTCACTATGAGTATATCCACTAAAAATTAATTTAATAAATAATAAATGAATAAAAATAACCATGGGTAAATGGCAGAAAGATTAGTAGAGGGAAGGAAACAGGGGGTGGGGAAAGGGAAGAGGAAAGAGAGATGCTGGGGTCCTAATTGGAATAAGACATATTCCATGCTTATATGATCATATCAAAATGGATTCAACTAATATGTATAACTAAAGAACCAATAAAAAAATGTTCAGGTGGGATAGTAAATCTGATCTTTGTTAATACACCTTGGTTGGAAGCAAATGCCTCCAATATAGGTATATTTAACAAGATATGTATGTAAGTAGATATTTAATGCATTTGTTGACTTTTACAGTGAAATAAAAATAAATGTTTCAAAATTTCTCATTTTGGTTTGTATTTGCTAAACATCAATAGGTCTAACTCACATAAACAAAAGCTCTGTGGATCCTTAAAGTTACTTATTTTTTTAAATGAAGAGACATTACTTTTTAGAGCAATGTTTGGTTTATAGTAAGAGTAGAAAGAATGGAGAATTCCTACAGATCCTCTCTCATCCTCTCCCCAACTTCCCCCAAAATCAATATCCTCTACCAATATGACACAGTTGTTAAAACTGATGAAATAATGTTGACACATTATTACTAGACAAAGCACTTGGTTTCCCTTAGGACTTGCTCTCACAGTGGCATATGTCCACTGTTACTTTATCAGGCAGAGTGGTTATATCACCTTAGAAATCCCCTGCATTCTGCCTATTCACCTCTGCCCTGTCAATCCCCTGGCCACCACTGATTTTTCTCTGTCTCTATAGTTTTGTTTTTCCCAGGATGTCATATAGTTGGAATCAAGCAATATGTAACCCTTTGGATTGGCTTCTTTTACTTAAAAATATGCATTTAAGTTTCTTCTGTTTTTGAATAGCTTGATAACTCATTTCTTTTTGCTTTGTTTTGTGATACTAGGGTTTGAACCCAGGACCTCACACACATTAGACAAGTGCTCTACCACTGAGCTCCATCCCCAGCTATGTTCATGTCTTTTTTTTCCTCACTGAGTAATATTCCTGTATATGGTTGTATCACAGTGGATTAACCATTCACCTATTCAAGGAGATCTAAGTTTTTGCAATTATAAATAAAGCTGCCATATTCATGTGATCCTCAATAGTTTTCAGAGTATAAAGGGGTCTTGCTATTAAAATATCTTAGAACCGCTAGGCTAGGGACATTGCCTCTAATGAGAAGAGAAAAAGAATTTCTCTGTGCTCTGGTTCCCATATATGTTTTCATTGATTATTTAATAAATGCACATTGATTTCCTCCACTGTGGCCTATATTGTGCTGGGCACAGTAGGAGACAATGACGAGAAAACCCAGAAATATCTATGTGTTGAAGGAATTTACAGTTTAATGGGGAATTCAAATATTAATCAAATAGTCAATAAATAATTAAAATTGCCATGGGTCAAGTGCAGGGAAAGAGAGGTATGTAAGGTCAAGGGAAGCCATCATGGAGGTTTGACTTTGGCAAGGTCAGGGGATGCTTCTCTGCGGCAGTGACTGTCACACTGAGGGCTGGGAAATGATGTGGTGTTGCTGCACAGTGCAACCTGCCCACAGAGCAGAGCGGCTATGGCCAACCCTCACTGCCAATCTTGTGATCCTGCGGGAAGAATTTCAAACAAGTCACACACAATGGCAGGTGGGAGTTTATTAGAAAGGTGGAGAATACCGATGTTCAGGACACACAGAGGGGTCACCTCAAGGAGGTCAACATGGGCTTTAGGGAGTGGAGGTTTCTTAAAGACTGAACATGGAAGCCCTGCCTCTCTGAAATTCTTGCTGGCTCCAAAAAGTTTTGCTCCCCCTGACATGATCAGGAAAGTTCCTGAGACTCAGAAGTTGTTCAAACCTGTGAAGTTTCTGCTAGTGAAAATCTGCTTGAAACCTGTGAAATTTCTTTTGTCCTAATGTCCCTTTCTCCTTATAAAAGCTCTCTTTCTTCCAGAACTTTTGGAGATAAAACTTTTGAAACAATTAAGTTGTTTTTTGTTTTTTTTTCGGTCTTCCCCCAAAGCTGACTTTAAATAAAATTCACTTTCCTACTAATTTGACTTTGAATATCTCTGGGGCTCAGAGTATTATGGCTTAGCCAATATTGGAGCTGTCTGGTGACAGGGTTTTTGTTTTGTTGTTGTTGTTTTATGTTCTTGCCTGCTTTGATAATGTTCTCTACTATCCCCATCCTGTGACCCATGGACTTTCTTCTTGATGCTCACGCCTGATTTCCTTCCTGTAAGTTATCTTCTCTCTCCTTCCCCTGCCTATCTACTCATGGCTGGCTAATCTACCTAAGAGTGTTAATCTGGCAAAGATGGGAAGAAACAGAAAGTTTTGAAAGGCTGTGCTGGCTTATCAGAGGCTGGTTTGCTAGTTCTTTGGGCCTCTGCTTCCTTCTCCCCCAATTTCTTCTCCTTTATTTCCTCTTCTTTCTCTCCCTCTTTTCCTGGCCCTCTCCTTTGACCTCTATCTACTTGGAATTAATGTTGATGCTTTTGTAATTTGATGAGCAAACACTAGAGCTTCTGCACATAGGATATTTCCAAACAACTGTAAAATTCAAAAAGAGAAGGCCTGTGCCTGGTTGTGTGAGCTGATCCTTTTAGAGAAAGGTCAAGTTTTCAGGATGCTGATGACTCTTGGTTTATGGTTGAGCACAGAGGGGCAGAAGCAGAGGGAGGAAGGGAAGAGGTTGGGATCAGTCATATCTAAAGGAGTCACTCTGGCAAGGAAATTTAATGTCTGTAATTGAATCACTGTTCCACCAAAACAACTAAATGTCATGTGTATTTATGTTTTGAACACACTTGGATTCTCTGCCCTAATGGAGAAAATGAAGATGCATGGTGTTAAAAGAAGCAACATATTTCTAGAATTATACTCATGTTAGAATCGCAGCAATGTCAGTTGTAAACTGCAGAGATGCAAACTGGAATGAAAAGTCCTTTGGCTTTTTAACTATATAATTAGACACCAAGCCCTTAGTTTGGCTCAGATATGTGATCTTTCCAAATGAAGTGGAATTCTAGCTTAACTGTTGTTATGATTTGGATGTGAGGTGTCCCCCAAAAGCTCACATGTGAGACAATGTAAGAAGGTTTGGAGGAGAAATGATGAGGTTATAGCCTTAACCTAATCAGTGAATTAATCCCTGATGGGATTAAACTGAGTGGTGACTGGAGGCAGGTGGGGTGTGGCTGGAGGAAGTGGTTCATTGGGAGTATGGCTATGGGTATAGATTTTGTATCTGGAGAGTGGAGTCTTCCCCTCTCTGCTCTCTGATCACCATGTGAGCAGCTTCCTTCTACCACACTCTTCTGCCATGATGTCCTCCCTCACCTTGAGCCCTGAGGAATGGAGCCTGCTGTCTGTGAATTGAGACTTCTGAAAACATAAGCCTCCAAATAAACTTTTCCTCTTCTACAGTTGTGCTAGTTGGGCCTTTTCATTACAGCAGCAAAAAAGCTGACTAAAACAACTGTAAACTTACTTTGTCTTTCTTATCAGTAAGGAAACAGCAACAAGCCACAGCAAGAGAGCTGCACTGGTTGTTAGAAGCTGTTATTGTGACTCAGACAACAAACAAACTCCACTGAAGCTACATGTTGGCCTTTTCTGCATGTTCCCAGTGAAAGTGCAGTATATTTTCACATCTGCAAGCCAAGGAGGATCATAAACTACTACAACTCCAGGAAAGTTATTGTGATCTATTCACCAATGTGAAAAGAATGCATTTCATTTAGGCTTGTTTTGTACAAGACAATAAAACTGGCTGGGTCTTAAGAGGCAATTTCACCTCCAAATTGGGGAAAGGGTCTATTTCCTATCCAGAATAATGAGAAGTGCAGTAGAGTTGAAAAGAAATACACTTTGACCTTAAACTAGGTTAGACTACTAGACTAGACCAGACTCTACTAGATTACTGCAACTCTAACCCAGTTGGGGACCATGATCCATATGCTCCTCTTTGTTCCCTCCTCAAGGGAAGATAATGGGAAGTTTGTAGTAGTATTTCTCATCCAATGACATATTATTTTTTGTAACACATCTCATTTTTGCTGAATCTCTGCATTATACCAGGGTAGTGGTATAAGCTGGCTAGCCTCTGTACTTTCAGGAGCTGCTGAAATGATTTTTCTCTCTTTTCAATTGGACACAGAGACAGACTCACAAGTGTATCATGGAGGCAAATATGAGTATATTGCTTCCAGAAATGTTCTGAGTAATTTTTCCTAGTTTTATCTTTGGCAAATTTTCTTTTACAAGATCACAGCAAAGTGTGAAAGACTACAGAGATGCCTTCAGTACTTAGGGAATTGTTTCCATTTTTCACCATGTGGAGTCTCAGAATTCTGAAGCACAAAGGAATTTGTCTCCCCAGGAACCTAACTTAGAAGAAGCCAGCATATACCAGATTGCAGAACTGGTTTGCTCTCAGGTGTTAACAAATAGGTGAGATATTTATTAACTGTTGTGTTTGCTAGATATTGTTCTAGATGATGCAGTGATGAATAAGATGAAGTCTTTCCCTCATGGGGCTGGCATTTTAATGGGGAAAATAATAACAAATAAACATGTAATATAATGTTAGGTGGTGAAAGAGCTCATGAAAAATTAATACAGGAGATAAAGCATGACAGGGCTGTCAGGGAAGCCCATTTTTAAAAAATAATTTTTTAGCTGTAAATGAACATAATATCTTTATTTCCTTTATTTATTTTTATGTGGTGCTGAGGATCAAACCCAGTGCCTCACACATGCAAGGAAAGTGCTTTACCACTGAGCCACAACCCCAGACCCAGGGAAGGCCATTTTGAAGAGGCAACATTTGATCAGAAATCAGCATGAACAGGGCAAGTGAGTCATTGTAAATGTGGTGAAGAGCATTTCAGAAAAACCAAAGAGCATGTGTGAAGCATATGAAAGAGTGTGGCTTGTTTGAGGACTAGTTGTGAGGCCATTGTATCTAGAATAATGGCAAAAGAGTTACCCAAATTGAGTGAAAAGTTCAAGACTTTAAAACCAAGAAGTTCTATAATTCCAATCAAGAAAATAAATAACAGCATGTCTAGACACATTGTAGAGAAATTGCTGGAAACCAAAGGCAAAAAGAAAACTCTTAAACCAAGAAGAAGAAGTTCTAATACAGAAGAGGGAACAGTGATAAAATTACAGCTGATTTCTCGGCAGAAACTATGAGGACAGAAGACAATGAAGCAACATCTTCAATGTCCTGAAAGGAAAAATGCCCCCACGTCGCACATTCTATAGCTACTAAAATACCTTTCTAAAAGGGAAGGAGAAACAAGTATATTTTCAGAAAAATAAAAGCTGAGAGAGTTCTTTGCCAGGAGATTATGCTATAAGAAATGCTGAAGGAAGGTGGAATGAGATGGACATCATTGCCCTGGGCACATGTATGACTGCACATACTCTACATCATGTACAACCAGAGAAATGAAAAGTTGTGCTCAATTTGTACAATGAATCAAAATGCATTCTTCTGTATACCTAGTTAGAATACATAAATTTAAAAAAAAAGGAATGCTGAAGGAAGTGCTGAGGCAGAAGACAATAAAACTGGCTGGGTCTTAAGAGGCAATGAATGGCTAATGTGGATGAATACAAAACATAGTTTTGCTTTTTTAATAATTTACCTTATTTCTGTGATTTCTTTTTAACATGAACTGACTGTTTAAAGCAAAAAATGATAATGTAGTTTGAGGTTAATAACAAATAATAGTAAAATATAAGACTACATAAAGGACAACAGAGAATTAAAATGGGATTTTATTCTTATACGATTCTTACATTGTGCATTAAATAGCATAACACTGAATCAAGGAATACTGTGGTAAGTTAAGAATGTATATTAAAACCCCAAGAGCAATCAACAAGACCAATAGAAGAGAAATAGTAAGTTTTAATTTAATTGTACAAATAATTACATTAAATATAAATGGTTCAAAAATAAGACAGAGGTTGCCAGATTCATTCATTTCAGAAAAGAAAGAACTAACTTAATGTTGTTGAGAAGAGATTTATCTTGAATAAAAACATCAAAATAGTTGGAAAGTAAAAGAGTGGAAAAATACTACATTAATAAACATTAATTATAAAGAAAACAACCTGGCTATGTTTATATTGTGCAAAGTAGACTTCAAGACAAGGAGAATTAACAGAGATAAGAAAGACTTTTTATAATGACAAAAGGGTCAATTCATCAAGAAAGTTATAAGTTTGTGTATGTGACAGAATTTAACATGAAGCTAGAGTGAAAGAAATAAAAGAATTGGGCATTTTAACACCTGTTCCTCAGTAATTGCCATAAGAGTCATCCTCAGTCCTTGGTTACAGTGGTCAGAACAGTGTTTACTTTGGCAGGGACAGGGAAGAGAGGTTGATTGGAAAAGGGCATGAGGGAACTTTCTGGAGCCATGAATAACAGCAATGGTAACTGGAGTCAGTTAAGGAAAATATGCAAAAGAATCAATGAGTATTCAAACTCTTTTTCAGGAACTGTGTTTCTATGTTGCTCAGATGAGATGACATACCTGCCTCTTGCATTTAAAAAATGCCATGGGTCTTGAGCACTGTTATTTAGGAAGAATATGCCAAAGGATGGTGGTACTGTAGAGGCATAAGAACCACTTCTTCTAGTGAGATTTGATAGAGGCTCAAACAAAATCTAAAAAGCAGCCCTTTCAGATAGGATTGCATGGGACTACATATTCACTTTGGGCATGCTAATATTTTAGCCATTTTCATATTTCCAATATATATGTATATTAAAGATTTTTGTTTAAATTTATTTAGGAACAAACTGAGTCCTGTCCTGTATGTGGGAGGGTGGGTGACTGATGGTCATCATTAGACTTCCCTCTTTTGAACCATGCAGTCTAGTAATGATTGAACATGTGTACCCATGGATACAAAATAGTTCCATATTTTATCATTACCAAGAACTTCACTTCTCTACATCAGCTGGCTTTCCAAAATCTTCCTTCAAAATATGCATACTCTTCCACAGAAAAATTCTGATAGATCCACATTTTCTGGTAGGATATAAATTCAATCCCATGTAACAGAGAGCCAAGCTTTGTTCTGCATGAACACTGGGAGCACAGACTCCTTGTCTCTTGTTGACCTATCTATAGTGTGGTGGTGTTTTCACCAATATGATACCGAAATAACTCATCGCCAAGTTTGTATTTCAACCAAGGAAGAATGGGGAAAGAGGAAGGAATAGGTGAGTCCTTTTGCTTTAGGGCAGAACCTAGAGTAGCATATTTCACTTTATTCTCATCCATTTGGCCAGCACTTGTCACACACAGTTACAAGAGTATCTAGGGAATATAGTCCATTCAGAGTGGCCTGAGGCTCAAAATAAATAATTTTTTTAAAAAAGAACAACACTGTGGGAGACAGGATGATGGATACCAATGTGAAGCCATCAGCCTGGCCTCCTTCATGCACTTTCTTGTGATATTTTAGGCTCTTAGTTCTCTTTATGGGCCTGAGGCTGGTTTGCCTCCTAATCTTAATCTACCCTTGGGATCATCACAGGGATGAGAAGGAAGTATGGGGTGGCCCTACAGTCAATCTTCATCTAACACACTATGGTCTGCATTTGATTTACATATGTGGATTCTGTTTAAAGTTGTTTCCCCCATTGTGATGGTTACTTTTGTGTCTTAACTTACCTGAGCCATTTTGATGCTCAGAAATTTGATCAAGCATTAATTTGGGTGTATCCATGAGGGTGATTTTGGATGAAATGAACATCTGAGTTGGTAGACTAAAGCAGATTGACTTCTCTAATGGGGGTGGGTCTCCTCTAATCAGTTAAAAGCCTGCACAGAACAAAATATAGACCCTCCTTCAAGTTAGAGGTCATTCCTCCTGCCTGACCTCCTTGAGCTAGAACATGCATCCTTTCCTGCCCTTGAATGTGAACTGAAACATCAGTTCACCTTGGGTTTTGAGTCTGTTGGCCTTTGAACTAGAAATATACAGTTGGTTCTCATGAGTGGGCAGCTTGCCTCATCAGCCTCCATAATTGCATGAACTGATTCCTTAAAATTAATACATTATCTACTAATACATCATATATCATTTCCTTTCTCTCTCTCTCTTCAGAACCTTCCTGACTCATAAGTCAATTGAAAACAAAGCCTGGTATGGTGCAAGTTCAAAGCCAGCCTCAACAACTTAGGGAAGCCCTAAGCAACTTAACGAGACTGCATCTCAAAACAAAAAAATAAAAATAAAAAGCTCTGGGGATGTGGCTCAGTGGTTTAGCACCCCTAGGTTCAAATCCCTAGTACAAAAAGATCAAATAAAATAAAATAAAGTAAAATAAAATAAAAAAAAATCAGGAGCCACTGCTTTAGTCCCTACATGTAATAAGCAGTGGAATTAGGGCCCAGAGCCTTTAAATGTTTTCTATAAATTAGGTGGCCCCAAATCCAGGACTAGATCTTCCAATAGTTAGACTGAAGTCCTCTGCATAGAGTGTTTCCTTGTCCTTTGGGTCACAATACAGATAAAACACACCACATTTTACTAAAAGGCATATTTGTGTACTGCTTCTCAAGTATACTTGATTGTAAGCTTCCTATTATTTGTACAATTTCCATAGAAACTGTAAAATATATATTTTAGTCAGCTATTTCATTGCAGTGACTAAAAGATCTAACCAAAATGATTTTAGAGGAGGAAAAGTTTATTTGAGGGCTCATGGTTTCAGAGGTTTTAGTCCATAGAAAGCTGGCTCCATTCCTGGGGCTCAAGGCGAGGCTGAACACCATGGCAAAAAGGTGTGGTAGAGGGAAGCAGCTTACATCATGATCAGAAAGCAGAGAGAGACTCCACTTGCCAGGTACAAATGTATATCCCAAGTTCACACCCCAGTTCCCACCTCCTCCAGCCACACCCTACCACTCAGTTAATCCCATCAGGGGATTGATTCACGGATTGGGTTAAGACTTTCACAGCCCAATCATTTCTCCTCTGAACCTTCTTGCACTGTCTCACACGTGAGCTTTGGGGGAATACCTCACATCCAAACCATCACAACATAAATTCACTTTTCCTATGAAGTTCCCCACCTCCCTTAGGCTCAAATATTGGGAAGATGTGGAAAACAAACACATCTTGTCTTTTAAATAGTCAGCCCTGGAACAGGGTATCCTTTAAAATCTGCTTGGTAGCTGAATTGGTGATTGAATTCCACAAGCAAATGCCAATATCACCAAAGTAAAAACACAGTGTTAGAACAGAGAAAACACTGTGGGCACTCTGCACTGAGCTGACTGGGATCTGAGGTTGATTTGTCAAGCTCAAAAATAAGCTGACCTCTTGCTGTGACAGGATTTGTGTGAGTAACATCCTGCCCTGCTCTCCCTCGCATGTGGGTGGAAGAAGAGAGCTGTTCGTTTCTCAGAAACAATGAGAAGAATTATAACTGTGATGCACATGACAATATTTTCTGTACCAAAAATTAGGTTATGTCAGCAATGGCTTTGAGGAAGGCGTCAGTGTAAACTCTGACTTGATAATAACTGAGGACTTTGTGCCAATTGTTATATTTTTATACTAGTAAAACTTAGCTTTTTTATAGATATAATTCATCTACCAGATACTTCACTTAAAGTGTATACTTTAATGATTTTCAGAATATTATAATATTGTGTAACCATCACCATTATCTAGTTTCAGAATATCTTCATCACCCCCAAAAGAAACCATACCAGGCTGGGGATGTAACTCAGTGGTAAAGCACTTGTCTAGCATGTGTGAGGCCCTGGGTTCAATCCCCAGCACTGGGGAAGGGAAGGGAAGGGAAGGGAAGGGAAAGGAAGGGAACCACTAATCTACTTTCTGTCTATATGGATTTACCTGTTCTGGACATACTCTAAAATGAAATCTTAGAATCTTTCTTTCTAAAATCTTTTGTATCTGGTCACTTTCACTTACCATAATGTTCTAAGGGGTCATTTATGATGTGGCATATATCAGAACAACATTTCTTTCCATGGCCACATAATATTTCTATTGCACAACTACACGATATTTATTCATTCATCAGAGGATGAATTGACAATTGGGATGGTTTCTACTTTTTGTCCATTGTGAATAATGCTTCAGTGAACATTAATTTACAAGTTTTTGTGTGGACATAAGTTTTCAGTTTTCTTGGGTACGTACCCAGTACAGAAATTTCTGGGTCATACAATAACTCTGTATTTAGCATTTTTATTAATTGTTATTATTTTATTTATGCATATGTATGGAGTATAGTGTGATCATTTGATAAAGGCATACAAGGTATAACTATCTATATTAGGTAGATAGTGTGTGTATTTCTTTAGACTTTTTTTAAAAAATAAGTCCCAAATTGTCTCCCTTTGTGGCTACATCATTTTTCATTCCTGCCATGAGTGAGAGTTCCAGTTTCTCTCTGTCCTCACCGAACTTGTCATTGTCCGTCTGTCTGATTATAGCTATGCTAGTGCATGTCAAGTGCTGTTCTTATGGTTCTGATTTGCATTTTCCTAACAATGATGTTGAGCATCTTTTCATTTGTTTTCCATTTTTCTTTCTCTTTGGGATATACCTGCTCAAATATTTTGCCCTTTGAAAGAACTGCATTATCTATTTAAATACTGAGTTTTTGGAGTAGTTTACATAAATTTTGTGTCAGATACAACAGATGTATTTCAATTATTTTCTCCAATGTGGAGTTTGCTTTTTAAATTTTCTTAATTGTGTTTTTCAAAAAGGAAAGAGTTTTAGGGTCCTGGTGCTCCCTTGGAGATTGGCACTTGGGCCTGTGGCTGACCTGCCTCTTCCTCTCTAGTTCCCCTCCAGATCACTAAAGGAATAAGAAGGAGGAGGATGGGTGACCCTATAATATATCTTCAGCAAGCAATTTTGAAACAAGTATAATTTATCAACATTCTTCTTTTATGATTTGTAATTTGGGTAATGTATGAAATTTTAGGGCTGTGAAAACTTTCTAATATGCTTTCAGATGTTTTACAATTACATTTTACATACAGTTCTATGATGCATTTCAAGTTAATTTTTCTATGTAGTACAATGAGTTAATAGTTGATATTTTTTTCTCATATGACATCTAGTTGTTCCAACAGTGTTTGTTGTTATTATTATTATTTCCTCACTGAATTTCCTTGACAATTTAGACAAGATTTATGTATGTTTCTGGACTCTATATTGTTCTATTGATCTACATGTCTAGATTTTCACCAATACCATACTGTCTTGGTTTCTATAGCTTTATAGTAAGTCATGAAATCAAGTACAGAAAGTCTTTAAACTTTGATCTTCTTTTTCAAGAACTCTCTGGGGGGCTGATAAATGGTAAGATTTGTTTTACTAATTATTTTGTGAAGGATCTTTATACTCATTTATAAGGGGTATTGTTCTTTAGTTTTCTTGTAGAGTTCTTGTCAGATTTGGCTATCAGGTAATGCTGGCCACACACTGTGAGTTGAGTGCTCTCCCTCCCCTCCCCTCCCCACCCCTTCCTTCCTATTCCTCTTCTATTTTCTGAGTGTGAGATTGTTATCACCTCCTTAAATGTTTGGTAGAATGCACCAGTACATCATGAATACAAGTTACTCATATTATTTCCTCCTGAAATGTTTAATGTCATTTACTGGTGCTCTATAACAAATGCTGAGATGGAATTTGGAGGTGAAAGAGTTCATTATGGGTCAACACCTGTGAAGGGTGGGGGAAGAAGGAGGATTCAATGAGGGCTAATCAGCCTTGACTAACTCCAGCTTCCTTTGGAGCCTGTAATACCCATGAGAGCTTCCGGTAGACTTTACACCTTGCCTTGCCATCTCTGTCCATGTAAACCACTCCAGGAAAGCAGCTGAGATGCCCACCCCCGATCCTGGCAACTCTCCACTGGGATCCTAGTCTCTGCCCCTTACTTAGCTCCCCAGGTGGCCAATATCTACCACGGTTCTCTTTATGCCCTTGTCCAGAAAGTGCTGGGTTGATTTGTGTTCATTTCTTTTGGCTTTATTTCACTCAAGGATCATACTTCTGTGCTTCTTATTATCAAGAAAATCATTATTTCATATATAGTTTTCAGTTTTATAGTTGTTTTCAACAGAAGGGCTGTTCCAAGTTCAATTAATTTATCAGGGAGAGAAGAGAGAATCTCCTGGTTAGCTTTGTCAGCCAGCTATGGAGAGACATGTATTTCCATTATCTTGCTTAGGAATTCATTTCTGACTTAAAAGTCTTGAAGGACAAAGGACTGCAGCTCAGAATGCTCAGCTAGTGTTGGGCCATTCTCAGGAGTCCATTCTGCCAACCACCGTGACAATATCCTTTAAAAGAAAAATAAACTTAGTCACATAAACATGTTTTGGGGTAGATTTCCAGAGTCCTCAGCTGATATAGAAAAGGCTCATTGTAGCTTCCTTCACCGCTCAGCTCTGCCTCTGGGCCATTTTGGCAGGAACCCTCACAGCCTGAGTGGCAGCGCCATATTTGTAATAGTGAGCGCTCCTATCAACCACTCCTTTGGACTGTCTTAGCTTGTCTGGGCTGCTATAACAAAAATACCATAGTCCTGGTGGCTTACCATCAACTGATTTCTCTGGTTCTCTGGGTGCAAGTCCTGGATCAAAGTGCTGGCAGATTTAGGGTCTGGGGAGGTCTACTTCTTAATTCATAGGTGGCTCCCTTCTTGCTGTGTCCTCACATAGCACCAGGAGTGATGGAGCCCTTCAGGGTTTCCTTCTGAACACTAATTCCTTTCATGAAGGCTCCACCCTCAAGATCTAGTCACCTTCCCAAATCTCTACCCACCAACCCACTACCTCAGGGGGTAGGATTTTAACATATGAATTTTGGGGGAACACAAACATTGAGTAGACTATCGGAATCCTTCACACCCGCATGTTCTGAGGGACTGGCAAGTCAAACTTGGGGGCTTTTAAAGTTCATGCTTCTCAAGAAAGAATATTTGGGGGAAAAATGGTTGATTAGAGTAAGAGGAGCAGAAGGTAGTGTCGAGAAGGGAGAAGCTTTTCACATATTCATTTCCATTCATCATTAGGTATACAGTAGACACTCAACAGAAACTTGGTTATTGCTTGGTGTGGAATTTCACATTCAGTTTAACTGGTAACTTCCCCATTATTAAAAGTCAATTGATTTTCAGCCCTACATTTCCCTGTGGAAGAAATCACTGCTTTATTTTGGCACTTGTGAAATAATGGCAGACGTTGGGAATGCAGGAGCAATAGCAATGGATGGAAAAGAATTATCACAAGTGGGCTTTCTAGTGTGGGTGTTGAAAACTAATGAAATGCTGTATTATTCTGTGTTCTGCTCTAGAGAACTTTCAATATTTTTCTTTAGCTAAATCTGACTCTGTTACTTATTATCGTTGCAGAAATGCAAAGAACAAAAAGTTCAGAAGCCATTTATGTTCGAATAGACTACAATTAAAAAGTCCCAGGCAAGCATTATAAGCTTATAAATAAGAGAGCTAGTGAGGGGGAAAAAAATCAAGAAGCAGAGGTTGAGGCAAGCTGTAACTTGCCAGATAGGAGAGAGGCAACAGAAAACCAGACAGGAAAGGGGGAAAAAGAAGTTATGACCATTAATTCTCAAAGGGAAAATGATAATCAGAAGCCTCAAAGAAGGCTGAATTATTAAAAAATGCTATGTCAATTTTAAACAAAGAGTTCCAGGCAATGACAAGCTTTTAAACTTACAATAGGATTGATGAACAGAAAATAATGATCGTAAGAATATTTCAGGGAACAAAGAAATAAATGAGACCGAGCTACAATTTTTTTTAATGCTCTTGGACTAAAAAAATGTACTGAGATGGGATGTCACTGTCCTTGAACCTTTCTTTGTGCTTCTACTACTGTTTCGATTTTTCCTTTCTGCATTGTCAGACCCCTGATCAATGCTGCTTCAAAAGATGCTGTATTTTTTGCAGATCATTGAGGGCACTGCCCATGTCCTGTAACCACATCCCCAAAATATACAGATTCCCTATGGATCTTTATCTTCATATGCTTCTACTTGGTCTCATCTGAGGTTTACAATTAGGTCTCTCTCTTTTTCTCTTTTATAATGGGGATTGAACCCAGGGGTGCTTTACTACTGAGCTACATTCCTAATACTTTTTATTTTTTATTTTGAGACAGGGCCTCACCAAGTTGCTGAGGCTGATCTCAAACTTGCAATCTTTCTTTCTCAGCTTCCTCAGTTCTGGGATTATAGGCCTGCACCACTAAGCTGTTGAGGTTTGCAATTATCTTGATTGACGTCTAGTGGTTACTGTTATCATAGCCCTGTAATGGGGCTACAAAGCAGGGGAGAGTATCCTTTGACAAGAATTGGTCAAGGAAACATTAGTAATGCAAACTTCCTAATAATTAAAATAGTTCTTATTTCTTGAGTGCCTAATATAATTTAATATTGACAACCAGAGAAGCATTGTAGAATGATCTTTATTTTACAGATGGGAAAACTGCAGTTCATGGAGGTTTGATCATTTAAGATCTCACATAGCTGATGAGTAGCTGAACTGAACTTGACCCAAGTCACCAACTACATGCTCTTATTGTGACCCAAAGTTCGAATTATCTGTGAGTCCCTTTGCAGCTGTAAGTGCTTTCATATTAGCAAGGACAACTGGCAAAATATGAAGTCATTTTGAAAAAGGTTGCTATGGTAAAAGATTTAGAAAACAAAGAGAGTGGGAGTCTTAAATTAGGGGAAGATTCTAAAAACAGTGAATAAAATTAAAATAGTTTACAGAGGAACTCACTATTGAGAGGCTGTGACAATTAAGCACACCCCACCCTACCTCCCGGATTACAACTGAAATCTGGGAAGAATATAAGGCAATTGTGTGAGAACTCTCAAGAGCAAATAATGGTTGCCTATTAGGAAGGAAGACAAAATTGTGAAGAATAACTTATGGGAGTAGGTTTTCTTTTTTTTTTTTTTAAAGTTTTTTTAGTCTGCTGTATCTTTTGTTTATACTTGAGATCAGCCTGAATGCTGAGACTTTTCAGTGGATGTGGACAGAAAAAAATTCGAAGAAAAACCCTCACTATTTAGACAGGGGAAAGAAGCAGGAAGTGGTTCCTTGTTGGACAAAGTGGTAGAAATGCCTGGTCTCTATGGTTTGTCCTTTTCCACTGTCCCAGTCCTGTTCCAGAGCAAGACTTGGGCATGAAGCTGCTTCTGTAGTAATGGCAGAGACCGAAAAGGGACCTAACTCTGAGAGGTAGTCTTCCTCTCTGGCCAGTAGACCCTGTTGTGAGATATAGAAAGTGGGGTGGTCCATTTTCAGAATACAGTACTTAGCTTTAATTGGGAGAAAAGATCCAATCGTAGCCATTTTAATTATAGCGCTTCCCTTTGCCCGCCCCAATTTTAAAATTAGCCAATCACATAGATTGTAACCTCGAGCTCTTCCCATCAGAGCAAGGGGCAAGCCAGGGATGAAACAGCGGACCCCCCTCCCCACCTGCAAATGTGCTTGCTTCTATAGAAGTAAACTTTTCCTTCCCGAGCTGCTTCCCAGCACGTTTGATTCCTTGAGGGCACCCCGTTATTTCTAACCCTGTGGTCTCTTGCTGCTTTGCCCTTTAGATGGACTCAGTCCTTGAAGAGTGTGACAGTATAGAGAGGATAAAAACTAGCTTTTCCAGCCACAGAATCAGGAAAAGGGACCCACGGGAGTTATAAAGCTTGGGGGAATATCACAGAGTAGGAGTGGGACAGGGGAATGTCCTAAATCAAATCCTGAACTCACCACTGAGTTGCAGATACATGAAAGTGACCTGAAGCAGCAGAACAAGGCGTTAGAGAACGAAACCATGGTGTGGACACCCCTGCATCCCAGGCCCGGGGTGTTCGCACTGAGCAGACCAAGGAATGCGGTAAATGGTTCAGAAACTAAACAGAGTTGGAAGCTTCAGCACACAAGATGGGGGTAGGTTTTGCACTTGGAACCTAATTGGATTGATGGCATGCTAAAATAAAAACATTTTGCAGAGGATTTAAAGGCACCCTAGAGCCTCAAAACAAAATATTCTCAATGTTCATGATAAAATTTAAAGTCACCAACATATGAAGAACCAGGAAAAAATGTTAATAATTCTCTTGGGAAAATAGTAATCAGTAGATTCCAATCCTAAGAATTCCTCAATGTTGGAATTAACAAAGACTTTAAAGAAATTATTGTGTCTATGCTCTATGATATAAGGGCATTCTTGAAATGAAGGGAAATAAGGACATTAGCAGCAAATAAATAAAAATTGTGAAAAAGAATCAATATTTTATAATCACAGGAATAAAAAATTCTCCTGGAATGGTTCAAAAGTAGTATACAGATAACAGAGAAAAGACTTGAAAACATATAAACAGAAATTAAGGAAAATGTAAACATATTTGGAACATGTCAAAATTTATGTTATGAAATTAAGGTAGTAGCTATAGGAAAATTTAGAATATGAAATGCTTATATTAGAAAAGAGAGATCTTGTATAAAAATGCAATATTCCACCTTAAAAAGGTAAAAAATGAAAAGTAAATTAGACCTAAAGTGAAGAGAGAGGAGGAAACAATAAAGATAAAAACAGGCTGGGTGCAGTGACACACACTTATAATCCCAGTAGCTTGGGAGGCTGAAGCAGGAAGATCATGAGTTCAAAGCCTTGGCTACAGTGAGGTGCTAAGCAACAAAGTGAGATTGTCTCTAAATAAAACACAAAAATGGGCTGGGGATGTGGCTCAGTGGTTGAGTGCCCCTGAGTTCAATCCCTGGTATTCCACCACCCTCCAAAAAAGTAGTAGAAATTACTAAAAGTGGAAACAAACAAAAAATAGAGATGATTGCTGTAGCCAAAAGATGGTTCTTTGAAAAGGAAAATCCAGATTGAATTGAGAAAGAAGACATGCATTATCAATATTAGGAACAATATCACAAGAGAACCCCACAGACAGACATTAAAAATATTACAAGGGAATACTATAAATCATACTATGGCTGTATATTCAATACCTTAGATGAAATGGACCAGTTCTTTGTCAGATAGAAATTGCTAAATCTTACACAAGAAGAAATAGATAACCTGAGTAGTTTTATATCTACTAAAGAAGAATTCATAGTTAAAAAGCATCCAGCAGTTTAAAGAAAAATGAAATTATGGCATTTGCAGGTAAATGGATGGAACTAGAGAATATCATGCTAAGTGATATAAAATTCAGAAACTAAAGTGAGTTGGAAGCTTCAGCACACAAGAAACCAAAGGCCAAATGTTTTCTCTGATAAGGGGATGCTGATACATAGTGGGGGGAGGGTAGGGAAGAATGAAGGAACTTTAGATTGTGTAGAGGTGGGGCTGTGGGGATGGGAAGGACGGTAGAATGAGACACACATTATTACCCTATATACATGTATGATTATAGTACTGGTGTGACAGCACCATGTACAGACAGAGGAATGAGAAGTTGTGCTCCATTATGTCAAAATACGTTCATAAAAAAGACATTTAAAAAAGCATCTGGCAGTAGAAACTTTAAGCCCAGATAGCTTCAGTGATGAATTATACCAAATATGTAAGAAAGAAATGTTATCAGTTCTGCATAATCTCGACTCATTTTAGGAGGCCAGTATAACTTGAATGCAAACTTGGGGAAGTAAAGAGGAAGAAGGAGAAGGAAGAGGAAAGACTGGGAGGAGGAAGGGGAAGAGATCATAGTTCAGTATCCCTCACGAACATAAGCACAGAACTCTCCAACAAAATGTTAATGATTCCAATCCAGCTATATATAAAAAGTGTAATGTATCATTACCAAAGGAGGAGAGAGAGCTCAGGAGTGCAAGGGTAGTTCAGCATTCTAAATTCAATGAATGCATCTTACCATATTATATTAACAGACTAAAGAAGAAAAGACATTTCAGTAGATATAGAACTTTTAGTAAAATTCAATATATACTCATGATAAGAAATTTAAATTGATAAAGAGCATCTATTTTTTTTTAAAATCCTACACTTAACATCACATGTAGTGAAGAAAGACTACTTTTCCTTTAATATTGGGTATAATATAAGGCTGTCTGCTTTTACTAACCCTATTCAGTATTGTGCTGGAAATTCTAGTCAGCACAGTAGGGCAAGAAAAAGACATAAAAAGTACATAGACCATAAAGAAAAAAATAAACTGCCTCCATGTGTGGATAACATGATTTTCTACATAGAAAACTCCTACTATTCTACAAAAAAGCTTCTAAACTTATGAGTTTGGCATGGTTGCAAGATATAAGATTAATATACAAAATTGATTGTACTTTTCTCTATAGCTGTGAACAATTGGAAACAATTTTTAAAAAGTATTGTCTATAATATTTCCTCCTTCACTATTGTTTAGGTATACATCAATATTAGGAACAAAAGAGGGACTATCGAGGTTTGCAGAAAACTACAAAATATTAAGAAACTAAAGCACACCTAAATAAATGGAAAGATAACTGTGTTCATTGACTGGAAGTTTCATCACTGTTTTGTTGTTGCTATTGTTCTTGTTTATTTGTTTATTTTTGGTTCTGGGAATCAAACCCCAGCCTTCATGCATGCTAAGTGCGCACTCTTCCATGGAGCTACATCCCAGTCCTCAGTATTGTTAAGACATAAATTTTTCCCAAATTGACCTGTAGATTTATTGCAATCATGACCAAAATCTCAGCAGAATACTTTTGAGATATCAACAGTTGATTCTGAAATATATAGAATCAAAATACAAAGTAATCAGAATAGCTAAAATAATTTTAAGAAGGAAAAAAAGGAGGACTCAAAATACTTGATAGTTGATTTGGAGGACTCAAAATACTTGATAGTTAGACTTATTTTTAAGCAACAGTAATCAAGAGATTGTGGCATTCTGAAGGGGTAGACATAGATTATCAATGGAACAGAACATAAAGTCCAGAAACAGACTCACAATGATATATGGTCAAATGACTCTGTGTGTGTGTGTGTGTGTGTGTGTGTATGTGTGTTTGTGTGTGTGTGTATGGTGCTGGGGATTGAACCCAGGGCCTTGTGCATGTAAGCAAGCACTGTACCAACTAAGCTATATCCTCAGCCCATCAAATAACTTACGAGAAAGTTGTAAAGACAATTTAATGGAGAATTGTCCTTTTCTGCAAATGATGCTCAAATAATTGGGAAGACATATGTAAAACAATAATGTTGATTTATATCTCACTGTTCACAAAAATTTTTCAAAATGAATTATAGGTCTAAATGTAAAATGCAAAAAAAACCATGAAGCTTTCAGAAGAAAAAAATAGGAGAAAATATTTATGACTGGTTTAGGCAGAGTTTTCAGGTATGACACAAAAAGCATAAATGAAAAAAGATAAATTATACGTAATCAAAATTCAAAACCATTGATGTGCAAAAAATGTTAGGCAATGAGAAGGAAAGACTGAGAAAATGAAATACTTGCAAATCAAATATCTAATAAAGAACTTGCATACAGAAAATAAAAACAAAACCTCTTGAAGCCAAAAAGTAAGTAAAGAAACAACTTAATTTTTAAAATAAAAAATATTTGAAAATTCACTTCACCAAAGAAGCTATTTGGATGACAGGGAAGACACAAAAAGTTGCTCAACCTCATTAGTCTTTAGAAAAAGGCAAATGAATCTGTAATGAGACACTATGGCTTATCTATTAAAATGGTTAAAATAAGATCAATCTGAGGATAGAGTACTGGCAAGGGTTGTGGCAACTAGAACTCCTGTACATAACTGATGGGAATGCAAAATGGTACAGCCAGTTTGGAAAATCATTTAGCATAAACTCCTACCATATGGCCTAGCAATGAGAAATAAAAATTCATGTTCATACAAAAGCCTATCAACAAATGTTAGCAGCAGCAGCATTATTTATAATCACTTAGAACTAAAAGCAATCCAAATTTCTTTTCACGGGTAGATGTCTAAACAGAATGCAGTTCCTTTCATGTAGTGAAATAGTATTCAGCAATAAAAAGAGTGAGCTGTTGATTTTTTCAATGACATGGATGAATCTTGAATGCATTATACCAAATGAAAGAAGCCACACTCAAATCAGTATGCAGAGTATTATTTCACTTACATGATGTTCTGGAAAAGGCAAAACTAGAGGGATGTGATCAATTGGTTGCCAGGGGTTAGTGGCATGAGAATATCTAACCAACTGATACCATGAATGTGGATGTAGTTTCAAAATGAAACTACATGCAAAAGTAGTTTCATTTCAAAAACCCATGCAAAAGTCAATTCAGTTGCATTTAATTTTTTAAAAACTACAGTGAAAATTATTCTTACAAATTCCTTGAGTAAACTTCTTAAAATACTAACCTAAAACTGCTAGCTAAACAGGAAGAGCCTCAGTCTGGTCTAGGGAGATTAACTCCCTAACTAATCCCCAAGCCAATTCTATACTGCCCAACAAATGGGAAATTCAAATTACCTTTCTGATTTCTTTCAGTTTTTGCCACCTAGTTCAAGCACTGGAAGCACAGGAACCTTGTGTTTTCCATAATGAATGATCGCGTTAACAAGCAAAGAAAACAGAAAAGCCTATTTAAAAAGTTTAAAATGGCAAAACATCAGACAACAGGAGAAATAGAAAACAAGTATAAGCACACTTTGTTTCTGGTAAGTTCTATGTGCCTTTGTACCTGATGTCTAGCTGAGACCTGGACAAGTTTTGATCTCACTTGGCATTTCCAAGATTTTCTCCTGGCAAATTCTTACTGGATTTAAGCAATCCCTTTGGAGACTGGTTTATGTAGGAGAGAGAGTTCAACCAGATTAGAACTTGGAAGACAAAAAGTTTTCATTTTTCCGTTCAAGAAGAAAGTTAGGTACAGTTCAAGTTCATGGCTATTTTCTTTTCATTCGTTCTGTCTTGTAAATTTTTCATCTGTTACTTAGTGGTCTTTCTGTGTAGTTGACCCGAGGTGAAAACAGCAGCTTTTGCAGAGAACAAGGGTGTCCTGCCCTCGGGCTGAAGGTAGTGTCTTTGACTGATGGCCCCTTGCTTGAGAAAATGAGAGGTTGATGGATAAACAGAGTAAGAAGAAAATGGCAAATGGAAAGAGCTTTCCAGACCATAGGAGCTGCAACCTTAAATTATATTCATGGTGGGGGACACCTTAGAAGGAGGTTGGAGCTCCATCCAGGCTGACAGATGATGTGGCACATGTCACAGTGTTCATCCACCCACCTCTGCAGCTCAAGGGAGTTTCTGGCAACGATTCCATTGGCTTCCAGTATCAGATGAAGAGATGCAGAGTAAGATAGTTTGAGAACTCTTTGACTCTGGAAAGCTGTTTTCTTATAAAGGCTGTATTTTGCCATGGCAACTGGAAGAGAATGGTTGCAGCAATTGAACTCCTTACCACAGCAAGTTGAACTCCTTGACATTTTTTGCAAATTGAATTGCTCCCGCCCGCAGGAACATCGTTCTAGCCACTGTAGAGATAAGCAGCAGCTGCCAGTTGCAGGCCAGTTCTTCTGCAGTATGATCCACTTTATTGGAGAAGAGAGGCTCAGTGTTGTGGGGAAGATTCTGCTCATTTACAGATAACTGTGATATGCTTTCTTGAGTCTTCACAGAAGTTATTTGGGTGATTTTAGCCTTGCCTGCTCTGGAGTGGTCATATGCACAGTGCCTTTTAAGTGCTTCAGAGAGGAGAAATCTATGAGGTCAGCTGTTCTTAGTCTTACATGGAGGAATAGAAACTACCCCAATCTTATCTTGGATGGCATAACCTATCCAGATTGTTCTTGAAGTGTCCCTTCCATTTCAAGACATGGTTTTGATCTGGTAGAGAAGACTGACTGTGTACCTGGTGGTCCTCATAAACACGAAGCTCATTTTGTGCTTTTGAATTCACCTATTCTTTAGGGTAAAACTTCTTTGGAAAGCATAAGACAATGCAAAAACCAACAGAGATGTGCATTTGGGGGAGAATACCAAAGCCAAAGAAATGGAACTTCAGGCAGGGCACCTGTCAGAACTCACCGAGTGAGGAGTACAGATGCAGATTATTTTCTGCTCCTCATAGAGACTTAAATCATTCATAAGAAATTAATGCAAAAGAAGAGTTTGAACTGCGCTCATGCTGTAAAGGTAGACCAGTACTATGCAACACAACTTTGCTTGCAATGTCATTTTAATTAAACATGTGTGTTTGCATTGTATGTGAATGGTGTGAGTATCATAACCTGCATGCATTATACACACTTTGCTCAGGATGCATGTGGCTACCCTGACACACATAGGACTATATGTGGATATGTGCTGGCTTTTCTTTCATCCTCATATGAAGTAGTTCTCAACTCCTCTACCTTAGAAAGGTACTCTCTTAATGAAAGATACAGATGCTATGCACAGGACCATATTGTTTTAGTTGACTAACTAAAATTAATTGGACCAGATATTTAAATAGGTGTAATTTTCTTTCTGTTAGACCAATGACCAAGACTGAATCTACTGTCTTTTAAAAATGAAGGAGGAAATGACCTTTGCTATTTTAAAAAATGCATCCATTTTATTCTGCTAATTTTGAGTCAAAGAAAATGTATTTTTTGGTCTATTTTTCCTTTAATCAAATGTTTAAATAGACATTTGAATTAGCTTTAGGCCATCTCAGGAGGGAAAATCATAGAGTAATTATGCATTTAATGAAATAGAAATTCATTTGGGGAGCCATGTTATCTCTGCAGCTTTTTGTGTGTCTAAGTTTTACTTTGAAAGTGTGTGGGGAATTGAAAATAATTGTCCTTTTATATGGTTCAATTGAACAGAGATTTTTATGATTGTTAGGTTGAGAAAAGCAGTAAGAATACTAATGAGGTAAAAAAAAATGTGGTTAGATTAATTGTCTATAAAATCTTACTTCATTTCATGGACATAATGCTTAAATTTGAACAAAGAAAGTTATAAGGAATTACAAATCTTAATTTATAGTTAAGTTTTAAAACATTAAAAAATTAAAACAGGCCTGACATTGGGAAAGGAAATCAATTAATTCATATAGGCTATCACTTCTCTCGATTTACATTATTGAAACTGTTATCTTATACAGGTTATGTAGCTAGCTATGCATAGACTATAACCCCCACTCTATATAAAATTGCTTTTAAGATACTATACAACACAAGGCTTTGAGGATATCATTCCTTTGAATCACCATATATCTTTGTCTTTATTAAGAGTGCTAATGATTCTTTATTAAAAGACTAATCAAAATGCCATCTGTTTATTATTATCTGAAACCAGACACAAAAAGTTATGTCTTTGGGGTTGTTTCTTGTTATTTGTACAATAGAATCTGAGGTTAGTGACAGTTCAAATCCTTTGGCCAAAGAAATAGTTGAACTAATCAAAATCAGGTTGTCTGTCAGTCTTAATTTACTTAACATTTTATTTTTATTTATTTTATTTTATTTTATTTTTTTAATTTTTTTTTAGTTGTTGATTGACCTTTATTTATTCATTTTTTTATACGTGGTGCTGAGGATCAAACCCAGTGCCTCCCACATGCGAGGCAGGCGCTTTACCACTGAGCCACAATCCCAGCCCATACTTAACATTTTATAATGAAAAAAAATTTAAATATAGAAAACATGAAGGAATTTTACAGTCATTTTCCCACATACCCACAACCTAGATTCTGCAATTAGTATTTTGCTATACTGGATTTATTACACTTCTGTCCAGGTAGCTTAGCAAAACTAAGCCATCAATGCAGTCATCAATCCATCTTCTTTCTTCTTCTTCTTTTTTTTTTTTTTTTTGGTATTGAGGATTGAACTCAAGGGCATTCAACCACTGAGCCACATCCCCAGCCCTATTTTGTATTTTATTTAGAGACAGGAGTTGCTTTAGTGCGTTGCTTTTGCTGAGGCTGGCTTTGAACTCACCATCCTCTTGCCTCAGCCTCTGGAGTCCCTGGGATTACAGGTGTGTGCCATCACGCCTAGCCCATCTTATTTCTTGATGTATTTCCAAGTAAGTCGAAAACATCGACTTCTTCTTATGTTCTTCAGCATACATAACACTAACTAGAGTTATCACAACCTCTTACTAGCAGAAGGATTTAACCTCATATTGTTTGGAGAGGGAAATAAAGCCTTTGGATCCCTAAAAAGTAACGTAGTTGCAATTTGAACACTTAGATTCAGTGTTTTATGCTAAGGCTCAGAAAAATGAAGACAAACTGGGGACACAGCTTATGATGATGGTAAAAGAAAAACATCTAAGTCCCCAAACTTTCAACAGCAGGAAGTCTTCTAATGTTGGTCATCCTCCACCAGAGGCATTTTCTCCAAAGTCCATCTCAGATATGACTGTAGATATGTTCTCTCTCCCTCTGCCTCTTCCTATTACACGTTGCTAAATGCTGAGAAGGCAGGAGAAATAGAAGAGAGGGTTCAACCATCAAAGGCAGAAGGTCAACAGTTGATTTGCTTGATGTCTAAGCATTCTGGGCAATCTACTAACCAACCAGTTAATTTCCCAGTAATTGAGAGGCTGCTCCAAGGAATTTCCAACAATTTCTAGATATTTGCATTAGAGAAAGCAGAGCTCTTAGACTTCACTGTACCAAAATGTAACAGAGAAGGGGCCATGTGACAAAGAATTAATTGATTTGGCCCCCTCAGCATTCTGAACACATCATAACAAGCCTGCTTTTAAGAGAAAATATTTAACAAGTTTTGAGAATGCTAAGAGGCAAATCGTCTTGTCATATTTGCTAATCCTGGGTCTGACCTAACTACATGAATGGAATTTTTTCAGTGGACTGAATTTTCAATGAATTCCACGGAAATCCAGTTCTCATTATTAGACTGCCATTCCATGGTAGGGCCTGACTACCTTTGTTTACTGTCCAGGAAGATCCCATAAAATTTTCCTCTGATGGGTGCTTGATTTAGTAAAGTAAGGCCCTACTTTATCTGCCTTTGTCTAGGCCAGACAAAAAGGTCCATGGGCTCCTGACTACATTTGGAACTCTCTGGAAGCTGAGGTCTCAGAGCAGTGGGTTGTTCCTCTGGTAGTGAAGTCACCTCTTGCCTCCATTCCTGCTGCCATGATAAAGACCTGAGATACTGCTAAAAACCTGGTTCTGGGAGGATGGACTTGCCCCAGAGACCTGGCTCCAAGAGACCTGGCAGAAGGGACTCTGCCACAGAGGTAACCAAAGAAAGGGAGCACCCAGGAGGCTCTTGCCACCCACTGCCTAAGCAGGCACCGGCCAGAGGAGAAACATTCAAATCAGGGAAGATTTAGGAAAGGCATCCACAAAGTTTCCATTCCCTGCTGTGCAGGCTCAGCTCAAATACTTTTAGGACCCAGGACAAGATACAAACAGAGGTTTGCATACCTTCAGTTTAACATTTAAAAGTTATACATCAATTTAGGGAACTGCTAAATAAAATGTTCTATTCTCTAACCTTGACAAATATACCTTCATAAAGACCCACAAGGCCAGGTCTGAGCTCACAATTCCTGGACTTCTCAGAGGGTCGAGCTCAAACGTGGTGGCACAGGAAGATAATTCCCAGTCCCAGTGCTCAGCCTGCTCCCTTGTCTCTTCAGCCCCAGTTCCACCTACACAGCTTAGTCCTTCTGTCCAAACTCCAGACACCACACTTCAAACAGGTGCTCCCGGTCACTCCTCGGGTCTGGAGCGGGGAGTTCAGTTTATTGTCCGGGGCACAGATTCCTATAGCCACAGATTCCTCACCTAATGAGCAAAGGTGTAGATGTTGACCATGGCAGGACACGTCAAAGCATGGGAACACTGGTCCAAGGCACTTTCACAAAGCTTTCGTGTATTTTGAGATGGAGCTTGCTTCTTAGAGATGACAGGGTTGGCAGGACACCTCTTTGAACTCATCCATCCATTCATTCATTCATTCATTCATTCATTCATTCATTCATTCAGTTTTTATTGGTATGATTGTGTTCTGTGTGCCGCAGATAACACTGCAAACACAAAAGGCATCGTTCCTTCCCTCGTGTAGACATTAAACACGCCCACATTTGATCTCAAATGTGTTCAGTGTTGTGAAGAGAAATAGGTGGTGTTGAGAGAGTATTCAGTAGGGGGGCCTGGCTCAGTCTAGGAGGCAACCTGGGGAGGCTTTCTTAAGGAGGTGATGTTTAAGTCAAGATATGAAGGCTGAGTAATTGCTGTTTAAGAAGAGACTCAGGAATGGGTGGTGGGAAGGGTTCATCCAAGAGGAGCAGCCTGTGCAAAGGTTCTCAGGAAGTTTGTATACTTGCAAACTTGGCAAGAACTGGAAGCTGGCAGAACTGGAAGCTGGTCTCCCACATAGTCATGTGTAAGCTGCAGGGAGGGGCAGAGGTGATCCAGCCCACCCTGTCCCAGAATCCCATCCCTCCTTAGTGTGACAAGATACCAGAGATAGTCCACTTAAAAGGAGGAAAAGGGTTTATTTTAGCTCATGGTTTCAGAGATTTTAGTTCATGGTTGCTTGGTCCTATTACTTTGGACTGTGATGAGGCAGAGTGTCCTGGCAGGAAGGCATAGTGGAGGAAGCTGATCACCTCACAGTATCTGGAAAGCAAAGAGAGATGATAAGGGACTGGGGTCCAATATCCCTTTCAAGGACATGCCCCAGTGACCTAACTTCTACCTACTAGGCTCCACCTCCTAAATATTCCACCACCTCCCAATAGCATTCCAATGCAGAGACCAAGTCTTTAGCATATGAGTCTTTGGGGGACATCTAAGAGCCAAGCCATAACACTTGCTCTACCTGTAACTCCTTCCAGAACAGCCCTGCCTCCTCCCATGTCTAGGCCCTGTGCCCCAGCTTTGCCTACTCTTTTTCTTCTGAATAAAACAAAAGGGCAGTATGACATTCTGGAGCCTCATTTTGAACTTCTCTTGAGGCTCAAAATGTCAGTGATGCTGAAGTTGAGAACCTTGCACTACAAGAAGGAAGAATATTAAAAATGCAACACATCCAGGCTTTCAAAGCTTTGCCATGTCCCCACCCGCCTTCCCCCACCAGCAGCAACCTTAACCCTCCTGCGGAATCACTCGTTTGTATTCTGTACTGCTTTGTCACAAGAGCAAGTCTCCCTTGCTCGGATATCACTTATCTACAGTGCTTCCTCTGGACCCTGAAGGTTTTTTAAAAAGGACTGTATAAATATTGAACGTATACCTCAAGAATAAGAGCCTTTCATGTTAGAGGCCTTTGCCTATCTCCTGTAGGATTTTGCTCTCCCCTTCCTCCTGTTTGGCATAATTCTAATACCATTAAATGTAGCCAGTCCTTAATCAAACTCTCTTGGTAATGTTAGTACATTGTAGCCTGAGGAAACGCGGCCACATTGCAGATGGATGCCACCCCTGTTAAGATTCAATTGATAGTCAGCTCTGCTCTTGCAGAAACCTAGCATCTTAACACCAAGGACATCTTCATCCATCATTTCAGTTAAATTTTATTTTTGCAGAATTTCCTTTGAAGACAGCAGATTATTGTACACTCTAGGGCAGAAGTTGAGAGAGAAAAATTTATCCCCGACTGAAAAAATAAAAAGAAAATAGCAAGTCTGAATTCTCCTGGGTAAAAGGAGAGATCGAGTCAGATCACCTAATTCTTTGATTCCTTAGATTAACTCAAACTTCTTGATAAAGTGACCTTCGAGTCTTGGGACTTCTAAACTGTGAGAGAAGTCACTGCTCTTAAACAAGAAAACAACCACAACAAAAAAACACTAGCCTGGGCTATGAAAGATAATGTGGCTGTGGGGCCAAAAGATTAAAGTGGGGTGTTCAATCTTTATGTTCCATAAAATGGGGAGCCACTGGAACTATGAGATCCAGTGGTACAGTGAGTTAGAATTTCCCAAAGACATTTCACTCATGTGGTGGTTCATTTGTTTCTCATCACAGTGACCCTGTGTGATGGGCAAAGCAACAATTATTATCTTCACTGGGTCAAGATCAAGGGAAGTGACTTACTTCAGACTCCAATCACTTAGAGCTGTATTAACTCATTGAGAGACACAAGATTTGATTATAACCAAAGATTTTTCACTTCCCCAGAACAAATAAGATTTTAAGCTACTTGTTCTTTTTTATTGTTTTTGTTTTTGTTTTTTTAGGGGGCTACTGGGGATTGAACTCAGGGACACTCAACCACTGAGCCACATCCCCAGCCCTATTTTGTATTTTATTTAGAGGCAGGGTCTCACTGAGTTACTTAGAACCTTGCTGTTTCTGAGACTGGCTTTGAACTGGCAATCCTCCTGCCCTAGCCTCCTAAGTGTGCACCACCATGCCCAGCAAGCAACTTTTTCTTTGCCCCAGTGTGTTTCTTTATTAGATAATGGGTCCTTTTTTTTTTTAATTCATACCGTATAGGCACTGGAGCATTGAACTGGAGAGGCCAAGGTGGAATTCCTTCATTGATTCGTTTAGCAACTGTTGATAATTTTGCAAGTTATGTTTGAAGTATTGTACTAGGGGGTTGGACAGGGAGGGAGACAATGAAGCATAGCATATAAAATATGGTCTTGGCCCTCAAATTGCTTATACAGATGTCCCTCCGTATCTGTGGTAGAGTTGATTTCAGGACACCCCCCTTTATATACAAAACTCTGTGGCTGCTCAAGCCCCTTCTATAAAATGGCATAGTATTTGCATACTCTATGTACATCCTCCCACATACTTTAAATAATCTCTAGATGATTTACAATGTCTAATACCATGTGAATTATGTGCTAATAGTGGTATACTACATTGTTTATGGAATAATGACAAGAAAAAAGTCTGTACATGTCCAATAGATACACTATTTGTACAAATATTTCAGATCTGCAGTTGGTTGAATTTGTAGATGCAGATCTGCAGAGCTGGAGAGCCCACTAATCTTCTAGTGGACAGACATGTAAGCCGCCTACAGTCGAAAGGGCTTGAAAAGGGCAGAAGTCACAGTGTGGGGACAACAGGGGGAGAAACAGTTTACTCTCCCTGTGAGGGAAGAGGGAAGGATTGGAGGAGGAGGAGGGAGCACAAAAAGTGGGTCTCAAAGTAGGATTCTGAACAGCAGAGAAGTGGATCAGAGAGTGGGAAGAGATATTGACTGCATAATATTTATGGTTAAGCTTTCTGCAAAGTGTTAAGTATAACATCCACTTAGGCGTTCTCAGTTCATTATTACACAGATGCTTAGAAGGTAATTCCACTGACTGACACAAAGAAGCATTTCATCTTTTCCTTCTCAGGAATGAGAGTACCCTTTGGTTAAGGACACGGGCTAAATAGAACTTTTACAAGAGAAGTTATCTCATTTCTCATTTAGTTTTCAAGGTCAGTGCAATCTTGATCATTTATCTTTTCTATCTTTTTCCTTACATATCCTGGTGAAAGTTTCTCTCTCTCTCACACACACGCACAGACACACACAGTTTTTTCTATACACCAGGCACTGTGAACATTTAATTACTTAATCTTTGCAGTCTGTGAGTTAAATCGTGTTATTATTCCTACTTTATAGTTAGGGAAGCTGATGTTAATTTTTTTTTTTAAGTCCTGAGATTGAAGCCAGGCCTCACATACACTAGACAAGCCCTCTACCACTGAACTCATCCCTTGAAGTTCACTGAGTTACAGCAACATGTTCAAAATCACACAAACACTGAGTCAGAGACAGGATTGCTCCTCTGAGACAGGCACCTGCTCCACTCAAAAGCCTTTCTACTGTGCTGTACTGCTTCTGGCTAATTCTGTAAGAGAATCCACTGTGGCAGAGACTGATCATTGTTCCACAGAATCCATTTTCTTCTTCCTCCTTCTCATAATAGAACTGACTCCCACCCACCCCCAAACACTTCCAGCAGGGAACAGCCATCAGCTTGCATCTCTAAGCTTGCTTTTCATCTAGGTATGACCTTGTGCTGTCCTCCTCGCTTACATGAGTACCATACCCTTAAAGGGACAGTGCCTATTTCCACTTTCTTCCTGAAGGCTGGAATGTGGTCATGCTGTCAGAGATCTCCTCTGATATGATGGAGAAACTGGGTCCCTTGATAATATAGTGGACGAGAGCTTGGACAACCCACTTCCTTGTGGGCAGTTAGTGAGAAAGAAACTTCTGTTATTTGAACCACTTTAGTTTTTTGGTTTCTTAAATGATTCTATAATTCATATAATTTCTGTGATTCAAGAGCGCTAGTCCAAATTTTCTAGGGTGTCAGAGATGCCCCATTCCAGAAATACAAAAAGAATAAATCACAGTGGGTTGCTACTTCAAGTCCCCTTGAAAAAAAGCCTATTGCCTTTTGGTATTTTGAGGCTTAACCCAAAACAGTATGATGTTAGCTGTCCCTGCTGCCTTAAAGGCTGCTGCAGGCTCCAGACCTCAGAACACATCCCGCGCAGACCTCACTTCGATGGGCAGGGGTCTGGAATCACTCTTGCATCCGGACTGCCAACATCACAAGAGTCAATCTGCGGGGCTGCAATTATGGCGCAGTGGTAGCGTGCTCGCCTAGCGCACATAAGGCACTGGGTTCGATCCTCAGCACCACATAAAAATAAAATAAAGATATTCTGTCACCTACAACTAAAAAATAAACATTTAAAAAAAAAAAAAAGAGTCAATCTGCTTTCTCAGCAGCACTGGGCAGAACTGCTCAGATCACCATGACATGTGTCCCGCAGACTTCAAATCAAATGAAGCAAATATGCAAAACAAAAGTAAGCAATTTTGTACCCAGAATTTTACTATTTGTTACCGGAACCTTCTTGACCTTGGCTAAGGAAAAAGATGCAAATAGACATGATATACTACTGTTTGAACTTGGGACACAGTGGAGGTCACACTTAGGATAGAAAGCACTGCAAGAGGCTGGAGCAAAGAGGCTATGGGATTCTAGGGGAAATGGAGATCCCTTGATTGGCATTAACTGCTGATTTGGGAGACTATGAACTGTCCTAAATGAAAGTCAGACGTGTCATTTGGGAGTGACTTGCGAGAAGAGGTGTTGGTTGGTGGAACTAGTCTAAGACCCAGCTCGTGAGTTCTAACTCCCTAGCGCCTGCCATGTTGCTCTGCTTCTGGTCCAGGGCATCCATCAGCCCTGGTTGCCTGGCTAGTAAATTTCCTCTCCCCACCAATCTCCAGGATAGTGGGAAGTCAGCAAGAATGGATCTTATCTTATCTACCATCTTTAGACAAGTAGATGCTAAACTGTGAATGCAAACAATCATAATCATTGGGGTTGGTAGTTACAGAGTCCTTTGATCAGCAGACAAAATCTGTAGAAAAAAATGCATGTTTGCACATAGTTTTGTGCACCATTTCAGGGATGTCCAGAAAACTCTATCAAGCCTGTTCACAAATCCCAGGTTAATAATCCATGCATATGTGGTGGGGTGGTGGTACTACAATTGCATAAAAATATATCTCAGTATTCAACCTGGTTATGGACGAAGTTGGAAACTCCTTGAGGACAACAGTTACAATACGTTCTCTTGGCACAATCTTATCTATGAGTATGAGTTTTGTGAAATGTGTAGGGAACCAGGTATTATAGGCTTGATTTTACCATTCGATCTAAAGGTTTCCAGTCAAAATACTTTATTTTTAGAAGTATTTAGGAAACAAGGTGAGGCAGAGGAGGAAAGAGATAAGGATTCAATGTCAAGGAAATTCTCAATTCCAGCCACATGTAAATCATCTAATAGCTTGTGAATGATTTAGCAGTTGGTCACTGGTCCCAGAATAAATCCTTTTATAGGCAAGGAGTCTGCCTCTTTTTCACTGTTTAAGAGACAGCCTTAAATTGATGCAATACTTTATCCTGCTTAATTTTGCTTAGTTGTGTAAAGATCCTTAATTTGATTCAATTTAAAAAATCATACCTGTTATTTTCCTACCTTTGGTGGTGGAGTCTGCTAGTTGTTCCCCATATTTATTTTCTCCTTCCTCAATAGAGAACTCCAGACTGTTGGCTGGACACAGCAGTGCCCAAAGAAAGACATACCCCAGCATTTGTTGCAGCTGGATATGGCTCTCTGATCAAATGCTGACCAATGGGATGTAGTTGATTTGTATGATAATTGAGAATTTTAATAAATACAGTAGTCCTTCTTTATCCACAGTCAATTGTGGTCTGAAAATTATAAGTAGAAAATTCCAGAAAGAAATACAACATCAGTTTTAAATGTGTGCCATTCTGAGTAATGTGATGAAATCCCACACTGTTCCGCTCCATCCTGCCTTGGACAGGAATCATCCCTTTGGCCTGCATATCCACTCTACAGACTCCCTGCCTGTCTGGCACTTGGCAGCCATCTTGGTTATCAGATTGACTGTTGCAGTATCACCATGATTGTGTTCAGGCAATCTTTCTTTATTTAATAATGGCCTATTTTATTGGTCTATTAAAATTGTTCTATTTTATTATTAATTAGTATGATTAATCTATTACTATGTTGAATTTATGAATTAAATTTTGTCACTAGTATGTGCGCGTATAGGAAAAAGCACAGTATCTAAAGAATTCAGTTTATATGAGATTTCATTTAGGCAACCACTGGGTGTCTCGGAGCATATTCCCTGCTGATAACGGGGGACTACTCTAGTGGTGGGGGAAGAGGGATGCTCTTCTCTTGTCCCTTTCCTCCTTCCTGCTGGTTAGAATGTACACAGTGGTGTGGGGAAGAGTCGACCTGACCCATAAGAGGTATTTGAAGAGAGCACATCCAAAGCAGCCAGGGTCTCTGATCTTTGTGGAGAACCCACTCACACTGGCTCCAAACTGTCTCAGGCTCCCCAAGACCACTTGCACATTCAGGGAGTTTTGTTAGAAGGACTCACAGGACTCAGCATATGCTTGGGCTCATGGCTAAGATTTATTATAGCGATGCAGTAAGGATAGACATCTAGATCATAAGAGAAAAAGACACAGGGAGAGTCAGGAGGAATCAACATACAGGTTTCATTATTCTGTATTCTGTGAAGGGCTCGCTCTGCCCCTAGAAATGAAGAATGCAGCAATGTGTGTGTGATGTTTCTGCACCAGAAGTCCCTGTGTGAGCTGGTCACGTTAGGCACTCTGCTTAGCCTGTACCAAAAGGCCAGATTCCTATAAGAAAAGCAGACAGTTTAGCCGCAATGCTAAGTGATATAAGATCCTTGATTCAATTTAAGAAATAATTCTGCACTATTTTCTTGCAGTTTGTGGCAAAAACTCTAGTTGTTCTCTAATATCAGCTAATTGTTGATGGAGGACATTCCGAAAGGGAAGGTCCCAGATGAACACAAATGGCTGATCTAATGAGCAATCCTTCCTCAGGACAGCAGTCTCAGGCCTACTTTGTTAATTTTACATGGCAACTATCTAGATAATCTGAAAGAGAAATAAATTTTAAGCTTGTTTAAGGCAGCATTCTCTGAGTTTTTGATGTTTCTTAACCAAACCTAATTCTAACACATACCTTTCCTTCTTCAGCTATGAAGTGTACTTGACACCAGGCAGAACTGGATCTCCGTGTTTAACAAGGGGGTCGATATTGCAGGCAGCCTGGGGCATTCTGTCCAGGAACACATGCTTTCAAATTTCCAAATTTCATTTGGACAGCAGGAGGCATCAATTTACAAAAGAGTCTGTGTTTGCAAGGCTTGTTTTAAAACCTATCAACAAATCAGTAGAGGCAGTAAAGCTAAGGCGACTAAGTCAGGCTGAGTCCAGGCTGCAGGTGGGGCACTATGTTCCAACTTGCTTCTTCCTGCCTCTGCGAGCCCTTCAGTGAAACAGGTGATGACATACCTGGTGAATGGCTTGGGAATGACATTTCTCTACTTTATTGTAGATCTGATAAACCACACATCTCTTTATCATTTCCACTTCACTCTGACAGTTCACATTGAGATACAGTTTAGAGACTTTCCTACCACAATGTTCAAGCTCTGGAGAACAGAATCATAGGTATGGGTTTTGATTGTTTATTCTGGAAGTGGAAGAACCCTAACTGATTTTCTGACGTCACAGTGGTAAAATGCAATACATTCTCACAAGACCTGGCAAGTTAGCAAGAGTGGAACTAGCAGCCTTTCCTCTTGGTCCCCATTTACATACCACCCTGAACAATCAATCACCTGTGATTACTTACTTGTCCACTATAACTGGGGAAATGCGAACACTGTGAAATCACATTTGCACACTTGGGCCTGCCCCTACACAATATCTCACTGACCAACTGCAATGTCTCTGACTTAACTTTCAAGCTACATGGGGCCGTCAGACAAGAAGAAAAGTCTACAAGTAGAGACATGTGGATGAACAGAAGGCAGAGCATTCTGACATTATATTTGCTTTGTGGTATTTTAAGTAGTGCCTGGGGGAGAAGAAAAATTATCGTAGAACACAGGAAGCAGCTCAAGACCTACTTGTTGATTAAAACCACAAGAGTTTCCTTCAAATGAACTGTAGGCACTTACTTGGAATCTTCTCTTGAGGTGCTCCTAAGTTATTGTTATTAACATTTAAGCTGCTAATTAATTTGGATGTATGCCAAACGACACCACAGTGTTCCACGCTTGGGTAGGCACTTGATAAATGATATTTGGTGATGCCAACATCTATTCATCAAGCCAAAAGACATTTCCCAGCTCCTGAAGAACTACCCTTTGGAAAGATATGTATATGTGGAGTGTGGAAACACCAGTCTTAAGAATCCAATGACTTGGGCTGACACATAGCTCAGTGGTAGGGCTCTTGCCTGGCATGCACAAAGTCTTGGGTTCAATTCCCAGTTTAAAAAAATAAAATAAAAAGTTGAATAACTCTTTAGATTTTTTGGATATTGCCTGGATAGAGATGGGCTTTTTGGGGGGGAGGGGTGCTGGGGATTGAACCCAGGGTCTTGTGCATGTGAGGCAAGCACTCTACCAACTGAGCTATACCCTCAATCCTATCTGAGAGTTCTGTGGACTCACCAGAGTTAAGGGAGGCTTAATCATTGAGTACAGCATAATCATCGACTGGCCCAGGGTGCCTTTTTTAACCTAATGGTAATGCTAAACAAAGGATAGGCATTCTTAAAGATCATAAAGAAGGAAATCTAAAAAAATTTTTTAAGTTGCCAAAGAGCATGTTATTTTACCTGGGAGCAGGAGAGATAGCGGCAAAGGCCTGGATTTGTGTGTCACAGATGGATTTTACATTAGCTACTTGCTAGCTGTGAGCTTCCCTTATCTCCCTGAGCCTCAGCTCTCCCTAACAGTAGGTAACATTAACTGGGCTCTTGTGAGGGCAAAACTGAGACTGTTTATGTAAACACCTGTGGAGTGTCATGGAGGATAGAGGCCTGTCCAGTCTGTCCATTAGCTTCCCAGAGCGGGAGAGAATTGGAAGTATAAGAATCAAGCACATAAATTGAGAGGCACAGCTCAAGGTTCTGTTTTTCTTTTTCTGATTTTCTTTTTCCCAGACAGAAAAAACAATATGGCAGGTTTATATCTACACAGTGACTTTGCCTCACCATGCTGTGGCTTCCCAGTGGCCCTGTGTGACCTGCCTGCACCAGTTTTTGTTCATGTGGACATCTTACAAAGCTTTTTCTCTTTTTTTTTCCTTTCAGTTCCTTGATGTACTTACATGATGATTTATGGTTTACATCTTGTTAATTTTTCAAAATTCTGAACAGAAGTATGTTTACCAGCCACTCACCAGCCCCTGTGGCTGTGCCCCTTCTGCAGACCCTGCCATCCATCTTTACCCCCCCACGTCCCTCTGTCTCCAACACTGTTTCCTCCACCAGGGGTCCATGTTTCCTAAGATGTGGGAGACTTCAGTGCTCCAGATGAAGCAAACTATCTTTCCCCAGCACAGTGTTTCTGAACTCTGGGAAAGGACTTAGGTGATTTTAGGTGGCACGCAGATGTGCCCTTCAATGACATTATATCGCACATGGAGAAGGCTTTCCCTTCGCAGTTTTCTTCTAGTCATTGATTTCACAAAGGGTAAGGTTTCATTTGGCTCTATTGTGCTTAGCACTGATTTAATACTCTCTGTTTTCCTTTCAAAGAAAGAGTGCATCTCAGGTTTAGAGTATTCCTACATGAGAAATTAGCAACCAAGTTTTGTTTTTACAGTTTTTAATTTTATCAGTGTTTCTAACATGCCAAATGATAAACCATTTTAAAATATTTTTAGTTGTAGATAGACACAATATCTTTATTTTATTTATTTATTTTAATGTGGTCCTGAGGATTGAACCCAATGCCTCATACATGATTCAAGTGTCCTACCACTGAGCCACCACCCCAGCCCAATACACTGTCTTTCATTTATAATAATAATTGAGTTTTTTAGATATAAATTTCCCACTAACAATACTAAGTAAAAATCTCCTTTAAAAATAATATTTCTTGAATTCAAAAAGTGTAGTGACACATGCCTGTAATCCCAGCAACTCGAGAGGCCGAGGGCAGGAAGATTGCAGGTTCCAAGCCAGTCTGGACAACTTCATAAGTCCCCATCTCAAAGTAACAATAAAAAAGGCTGGAGATGTAGCTCAGTTGTAAAGTGTCCCTGGCTTCAATCCCCAGTACTGAAAAAAAAAAAAAAGTAATTTAAAGGAGTAAACACTACAGGAAGCATACAACTATATTAAACTCTGAGAGAGGTACTAAATAGCTAATGTCTGCCCATTTGTTCAGGACCATTGAGAGAAGCTAACTCAATATGTCTGGGAGGGGTGAGTATGTGCTACTCAGGATGTATTTGGTCTCTGAGCAAACCTCATTTTTCCCTCCTCTACCCCCTCCACCATAACCACGGCCATCCCCTTGGTCATTACCTGTGCCAGACCCAGCACCATTATTAGTATCATGTCACCACTTTCATCACCATCAATGTATCTCCACTGCTATGGCCCAGGTCCTTGCTACCTCAGCCCTCTAATACTGTGACTTCCTGCCTGGCTCCACGCGTCCAGTCTTTATTAATTCCAGTTCATACTGTACACACATATAAATCCACTTTCCTTCTACCAGTTTCTTACCATGGAACTGACAGTGCTTCCCACTGAACTATTTGATCCCATCTAAATTCTTCTGCCTGTCTTTTTCAACTCTCATCTCTCCTCTTTCTCCTTGTATTAGTCTATTTTTCATTACTCCAGTGAAATATCTGAAGCTGGGCAACTTCACAAAGAAGAGGTTTATTTAGTTTACAGTTCTGGAGGCTCAGGGGCCCGTATCTGATGATGACGTTCTTGCTGACAGAGTCGTGAGGTAGCATAGGACAACATATAACAAGAGACAGGGATTATACTTGTGTGCATGTCTCTTCTGACCTGTCTTCTTATAAAGCCACCAGTATTCAATCCTGGGGCCTCCACTCTAGTAACATTAATCCTATTCTTCTCCCAAAGACCCCACCTCTAAGCCCCATAGTTGAAATGAATTTCCAACTTCTTAATAAATGCTTCAAAATGAGAAATTAAAATTTAACACATAAATCCTCGTGGACACACTCAAACCATAACACTCTTCCATTTTTCTCCCTAGAACATCCCTTCTTTCCATTTAGGTCTCCATAATTTTATAATGCTCTTAAGTGTCATTTAATAACATTTATGTCATTACGTGTTTCTCTAAATGCAATTCTTAATAGCTCCAACATCCCAGCTCTGGATGTTCCATGATTTATTTAACCAACCACTTACTGTTAGATATTTTAGCTGTTTCCATTTTCTCATTACAATGAAATGAAAATTCTTGTAGACAAACAAGGATAACACCATTTCTCTCCTCCCTACTTCCTTACCTTGCAAGAAGCTCAACAAGCATAGAAACCTCTCAGAAGATGATATACAATCAATAGACATATATGAAGAAATGTTCAACGTCTCTAGCCATTAGAGAAATGCAAATCAAAACTACCCTCAGATTTCATCTCACCCCAGTCAGAATGGCAGCTATCCAAAATACCAGCAACAATAAGTGCTGGCGAGGATGTGGAGAAAAAGGTACACTTAAACATTGCTGGTGGGATTGCAAATTGGTGCAACCAATCTGGAAAG